>MJUT01030997.1:196509-217912 GCA_002080005.1 Gigantidas platifrons
CTTGAGATATAAGCTTTAAAATGGTGTAAAATTTATTTGACAGACATTTGATTTAAAAGTCTTATACATGATCAAAACAAATAATTTGATACAAATTATCGTCATTTCTGCCATTGAACAACACTGTCCTGCCACGATTTATGGTATCAAATGTCAATATTTTTTTTAAATCTTTATATCAAATTAAAGCCTTTAATCTCTTCTTTATTATGGAGTTTAGATCATGAAAATATCTCATTCCGTTCAAAAGTTATACATATAAACATACTAAAAAATACCTGTCCTGGTTTTAGACCTTCCCATTCCGTTGGCAGTGGAAACTTGGAGTGATGAATAAATTTCAATCGCCAACTGGGCGACCGCAAAGTAATATTTGATCGCCCAGCTGAAATTTTACTCGCCATGGGCGACCGTTAATTTGCATCCCTGATAGTGGTTGTAATATACATATAGGATTTCCTCAACATATTAATGCATGGTTATGGTTTGTGGTGTTTAAAGCCACAATATTTCAGCTATATCGTGGTGGTCAGTTTTATTGGTGGAGGAAGATAGAGTACCCGGAGAAAATCACTGACCTGCCGCAAGTCACTGACAAACATTTTCACATAATGTTGTATCGAGTACACCTCGCCTGAGTGGGATTCGAACTCACAATGTGAGTATTGATGGGCACTGATTGCAAGTTCTAATATATATATATATATAGGATTTCTCCATCCTCAACTAATATTTAAAAATAAAATAGGACGGTTCATGATTCAGAAATATTTGAAAGCTTTTAAAAGTACTTTATTTGAAATAGAGTTATAAGTCAAACTGACTGGTGAAACCATCCATCTGAGGTATACATGTAGGTGTATTGGAACTTTAACACGAGGTGAATGAGTATTGGGGTGCAAGTACACATCAGTGGTCTTAGGTCAGTGGTCAGAACTCAATTATCCCAACCACTCAACAACACAGGCCCCTTGTAAACATTGTCTGGTGTATTTGCTCTGAGTCTTCTTTGTTTGCACCAGAGACAAATTGAAAGATACATTTTCGTATACATTTATCATGCACAACTTACAGATTAAGATCTACATATACATCAGCATGCCCATTCACGTACTGCAGTACGTGTTTCACGTAGAATAAAAATCATGCAAGTATCACTGAAAGAACCCTACGCCATGTGTGTGCATGTAAAGAACCTGTTGCAAGCACTGTATAAAAATGACCTTTTGTTTACAATTCACTTCAAAGTACGTATAATAGAGTTGTTCTGATTAGTTAATTTCAAAATATTATCCAATCAGAGCATTCCTTGCATATTTCAAGTGAGATGATATGATTTATAGATCGTCCAATTTTATTGGCTCCTTATTTTTTAATTGTCAAATCAGATGAACAGTTACTGTTAAAACCCGCAATATTTACAAAAAACAGCATGGTGTTCAAAGTACAAGTGTGTTGAAATTACCAAGTGTAAATTGTACATGCGCGTAGACGATACCAAAATTACAAGAGGGACAATCCAGTGTCTATGACACGAAGAATACAGAATACAGAATACAGAATCATAATGCTTAAAAAAAAAAAACAACATATACAAAAACTGGACATGTGAAATGAGAAAAATGCAGCTCATTTTCTTTTTACCCCCAAATGAAGAGTTAGAGGGTACATTGCACCCCCAAAAATTTGGAAGTACCCCCAAAAATGAAGGTACATTTTGTAAATGGGTACATGTACCCCCAGATGAAAAAACTTGTGGGCATGCTGTACATGTACCCCCTTAATGGCCATATCTACTAGCTGTAACCAAATCAGCTCTCTACCTTAACTATCAAATACAAAAACATATTAGCCCTTACCTTTCTGATAACTCAGCTCTCTACCTTAACTATCAAATACAAAAACATATTAGCCCTTACCTTTCTGATAACTCAGCTCTCTACCTTAACTATCAAATACAAAAACATATTAGCCCTTACTTTCTGATAACTCAGCTCTCTACCTTAACTATCAAATACAAAAACATATTAGCCCTTACCTTTCTGACAACTCAGCTCTCTACCTTAACTATCAAATACAAAAACATATTAGCCCTTACCTTTCTGATAACTCAGCTCTCTACCTTAACTATCAAATACAAAATCTGTTTAGCCCTTATCTTTCTGATAACTCAGCTCTCTACTTTAACTATCAAATACAAAAACATATTAGCCCTTACCTTTCTGATAACGTCTTGGACAACAAGGCTTTTCTCTGCTTGTTAGCTTCTTCTATCACTTTTTGCTGTTCTCTAAATTTTTCCAAATTTCCCATTTCTCTTCTACAAAAAGAAAACATCCAATACTAGTAGAATGATCTTAAGTTGATTAATAAAGTTTTCTCTTTCTTTAAAGTACTCGTTCATTCATGAAATACTCTTTGTTATATAAGTGCTTTGGTTTATTTTCATTAGCCTTTTATTAGGAGATTTTGATTCAAGAGAGTGAGTGAGTATGCGATTATTGTTTAACCCCAAATGAACAATTTTTCAGCTATATCATGGAGAGAACAAGCTACATTTTAATGAGATGATGATGATGAGGTCCCCTTTGTACTAAACCAACACACTTAGCTATAGTCAGCTAGCTTACTGAAACAACAGACCACAGATAGACATGTCTCCCTACTCTGACACATTATCCTGATTCCGAGCTGACCAGTCTTTGCTCTTTCTCCTTAATGCTGCATGCTTACTAGAAAAGCAGCAAATACCAATTTTATAGTCTTTGGTTTGACCCGACCGTGGCTCGAACCCACGATCTACCGCACCATTCATGATATAGCTGAAAGACTTATGAAGTTGGTGTCAAACACCAATCAATCATTCATGAAATACAATTGTGTTATATAATTGCCTTGGTCTGTTTTCATTTCCCCTTTATCAGACGATTTTGATCCAATAGAGTAGACCCCTCTAAAATCTAGAGTTTTAACTGCAAAATACCAATAACAATATTTAAATATTGTTAAATATGCAAATATTCAGAACAATTAACCATGTTACTTTTATTTTATCTTTATGTAGAATTTGATTGATGTAAATCTTTAAAGTATGTAACAATATTTAAATATTGTTAAATACTTAAATCAACTGTAGTGATATTTTCATTCATCCAACAATCCAGAAAAGTCATGGAACATGTTACATTTATGACGAAATAAGGAAAAAAAAATATTTAGACATTCAGGACCAAAATATAACTACATGTAGTACATGTACACATACAATCAGAATCAAAACATTTTTATGTACCTTAAACCTTCATTTGTGTCCAATTCATCCATCTCTTTTTTTACGTCTGATAAATCGTCCCTTGTAGTGTCGGCTGTTTCTGTTTGAACACGTGGAATCTTGTTTCCTGTCCCTTGACGAGAACTGGTAACTGCTCCACTGGTTCCCTGTTGAGAACTACTAACTGTTGCACTAGCAGTTGATTGTCTAGAAGTTGTAACATTTTGCTGCGTAGTGCTTGCACGTTGAGATTTATTTCCAGACCTTCCTTTATTAAAATTGGCTACTTTTGGAGAAGAATCTCTAGAATCTGCAAATAAATCATTACAAGGGGTCATTTGTCATCTATCATTTTACAATTTTTATTTCAATTTCTGGGCAATATCACAGAATTACAAATGTATCAAATCATAGCTGGTTACTAGATATTCTTTTGGGCTTAAGTATGGTTTTAAGTATAGATATATTCTAATAGGTCTAAAAGGGAATATTTTAAAACAACTGTTTGATACAAAAATTGACTTTCTGGTGGTATCAAATCAACTTATAAATGAAAAAAAAATTGAAAAAAGCAGCCTTGCAGTCTTAATGTATAACATACTTACAAGCCACATGCAAAGATTATTCAAATCTATTCATGTTTACTAAAGTTATCACATAAACAAGACACAATTCTCAAAATTTGTGATTTTTCAACCAAAAACTAATATTTTCCTCCAAAACCCTTGCTTCAAATATTTCCATGTTAAAAAAAAATCCAAGATAATGATAATTACAAGCCATATGCAAAAAATTATTCAAATCTATCCATGTTTACTCAAGTTATCACGTAAACAAGACTCAATTCTCAAAATTGTTGATTTTTCAACCAAAAACTAAGACTTTCCCCCAAAGCCCTTGCTTCAAATATTTCCATGTTAAAACCCATCCAAGATAATGATAATTACAAGCCACAAGCAAAATATTATTCAAATCTATCCATGTTTACTCAAGTTATCGCGTAAACAAGAAAGTGTGTGACGGATGGACAGACAGGCAGACAGACAGACGGCCGCTATTACTATATCCCCTCACCGCTATCGCGGGGGGATAAAAAGAACTTTTGAGTTTTTAAATTGGGGTAACCCCATGACTGTTCGGGTGGTTACTTAAAGCGTGTGGGCAATTGATTGTTGTTTAACACCAAATGAAAATATGCTGGAGTGTACCAAGTATTTGATTTATTGGGCGAGTGAGTGAGTGATTGTTGTGCAATGCCAACTCTGCAATTTTTCAGCTATATCACGGCGAGAACAAGTTACATTCTATGAGATGATAATGATGTCTGCTTTGCAATAGACCAACATGCTTAATTGGATTTTTATAGAGCTAGCTAACTGAAACAACATTCCACGGGTAGACATGTCGCTCCACTTGGATACATTATCCCAATTCAGGGTCAATCACTTTTTGCTCTTCCTCCTTAATGCTGCATGCTTAACGGAGAAGCAACAAATGCCAATATCATAGTCTTTGATTTATTTGTTTGATGGTGTTTAATGCCACTTTCAACAATATTTCAGTTATATCGTTACGGTCAGTTTTATTGGTGGAGGAAGCCGGAAGACCAGGAGAAAACCACCTACTTGTCGCAAGTCACTGACATCACATAATGTTGTACACCTCGCCCTGATCGAGATTCGAACTCACATCATCAGTGGTGATAGACACTGATTGCATAGGTAGTTGTAAATCCTACTACCATATGAACACAGCCATGACGGCCCCTCAGTCTTTTGTTTGAATAGAACACAGGTTATTTATAGATCATATCTTTGTTAGCATACATGTAGTTGCAAAAAAAAACTACATAATTTTGTATTTTATCAAAATGAATGACTTGTTTGTTTACTTACAGTTTTGTATATTTCAATTATTATATGACCATTACTATGTCAATCTATATAAACACTGGAAAGGACCTACTCCTTTGTGCACAAAGGACCAGAAGGTGCATTTTAATTGTCACAAAGGACCTACATATTTCATATTAAGTAAAAAAATAATATAATTCACGAAAAAACGTCTGAATTGTATTTGTTAAGCCTTTAATAAAGGTTACCTCGTCACAACTTAAAAGATGTTGAACGGTAATGAAGAAAATGAGTATTGGCACAGACACGAATATACGGAATTTGCTTGCCATAATATTTAGCATTATTGTATGTTATTTTATAGAAATTAATGTGATTTGATAAAAAAAAAAATGAATGCAAAATATATTTCATGTTTTATTTAAACATCCAATAACTGTAACGTATAATTGTCGGTACGGCAATGAACATTCGCGTCGTGTAAAAACATGTCACAGAATTTATAATACACGATGATAAAGAATTTGGTAATAAATTTATAGAAAAAAAATAATTTAAGATAGAATAAAAACAAAGCGTAATGATAGTTCACAATAAAATTAAACAGTTCAAAGAAGCAGTTGTTTGCCGCGATAATTAATTAACAAACAATACAATGTACAAAGATTCATGAATAAAAGCTAATGTTTTCATAACACTTATGAATTAAAAATTTTAATTTTGGTGTTTAATGCCACTTTCAGCAATATTTCAGCTATATCATGGCGACCAGTTTTAGTGGTGGAGGAAGCCGGAGAGAACCACCGATCCTGGGCAAGCAACTGGTATATTTACTTTATCACTTGCGGCTGCGAGTCGAGTGCACCCTTTTTGTAATTTACAAAGCTGGGCACTAACCCATGCTTGTATGAGTTGTTAGATCCAACGACCTAACTCATTGACCCACCCGGGCCCCTATGAAATTGAAAAACAGAGAGAATCAAAAATACTTACAAAAACATAAGTAAAAATATCAAAAACAATCAAAGAACTGTGGAAGGAAATGCACAAATTGGCACTGGATTGTGTTTTCACAAAGATCAAAATTGAAAAGAAAGGAAAAAAGAAACCATTTTGCTCAAATCACCCAATTTCCATCTTGAAAGTCTGTTGAAAAGAATTTAGAATTATTCAAGATGCATCAATTCAACTATTCAGCATGTTCTTATACATATAGGTTAAATAAATATAGTCATACATTTTTTCATGGATGTCATTTTTTTAATCAGGAATATAAGTCGAGTGGTGCGACAATGTCTATCCGCGGACTGTTGTGTCAGTATGTGCACAAAGGAGCACAATGCACATTTAATTACATAGAAATTAAGTAATAATCGTGATTTGATGAAAAAAATGCATAATAAATATTACCTTTTTTGTTTATTAGTAATCTAAACATTCGATAATTGTAATAAAAAAATGTACATAATTGTCGATTTTGACAGTACGGTAATGAATATATGTGGTGTAAAAACATTTTTTTTGTTATAAAATACATATTAGAAACAGTAAGGCTGTATAGTAAAGAACGAGATTGTAACAAATACACATCAGAAATACGCTATATAAAATACAGTAAGAAATTACGATAATGCTATATACAATAGCTTGATGGCCACCCTACGAAATGAACCACTCATTATATTTTTAATCAATGTTTTTTTATTGTTGGCTTTCTGATACTGTTACTATAGTCACAAAACTGGTGTGGCCCATAAGTTCATCCTAATGGCATGGACCCTTTCAAGTTTGTTAGTAGGGGTGTGCAGCTGAGGGTCTATTTTGTTATGTTATAAAACAAAAAGAGTCAAAGGGGCATAATGAATGCTCATATTGTATATGCCCCCTGTGGGCCCTTGATTGGTGAATCAATAAACTCATGACTTATACTATACTTATGTATACAGATACAGATACTTTATTTAACCAATTAAGGGTGCCCATTGTTGAGCATAATAAATAATTACAGTGAATTACAAAATAAACAACTAAAAGCATATGAACAAAAAAAAATATATCATGTAGTGGTATTCATAATCACTACAACTTCATATGTCCATGACATATTAAATAACGGCAAATGACGGTCCCTATCCATGTGTGAAGACTGGATATCCTGTTTTCCGCCCCTTTGATAGGGATGTCAAGCAAATAAAAAAATAAAAAAAATCAAGCATGTGTTGTATATCACGAGAAAGGTATTTTTATTAGAAACACAATGATGTAATTATTTTTTCAATGCTTGGAGTCATTCAAAAGTTACAGCTCTTTGAGTAGGACCACCGTCAGCAAAAGTGTCTGTCAAAATCTGCCGTTTTTTTTTATTTTTCAGGTGGTCTTTCAAAAATTAAGAATGTCACTAGAAAACATACACTTAACTATGATTTCATAAGTATTTTGGCTTATGCTTCCGTCAAAGTTGCATCAGGCAGACAAGTTTTGTAATCAGTTGATTTAATCGGTTTATTTTTAGCGAAGGTTTTGTTTCTTTTTGTTAATCGAGGTCACTTGCAAGCGTTAAAAGTACGTGATTTAAAACTTTTATGTCCGAGTCAATTGCGCGATTTAAAAGACCGGAAAATCAAAGTCATAATTTAAATTAAAAAAATATATCGGTGAGGAAATGAGAATGTTGCGGAAATATCAACTCGGCGTCTGGCTATCAATACGGAATTAGTTATCGCAAAGATTCGCTTAGGACTATTAACATTTTGTTGTTTTTTAATTATACTGAGATGGTTAAATTCTTTTAAAAATATGGTCCTGGGAGGTCCCATTCAATCTGAAGTAAATTATTCGTTACTAAACATTAGTGATTTTAAATTACGATGAAAGCAATTAAATTAGCAATAAATTACACGGAAAAATATATCATCCCCTTGAAGGACCTCAAATGATTACAAAAGGGCATCGTTTTCAAATATTTTAATGAAAATAACGTGATCCGAGCTAAATTTGCAGCAGCCATGTGATGCGTTTCTCTCAAGATGGCGTCGATTTTTCAGTCAGAAGCAAACAAACAACAAGAAATAAATCGTTCGTAAAGAAATATTATGCAGAGAAATATGAATTTTTTAATATTGTTTGTAAGATTGATATTATTGGATTTAATCATTCTAGTTTTTTGCCTTTCTAATAAATTCTGGGCTGTTTTAACGCAGTTTGTAACATCAAAGGTTAACATGGTGACAGATAGGCGAGTGCCCAGCTGACGATACCTTTAACATCCCTACCTTTGACTCTTTTTGTCCTAGGCCCTAGAGTTTAAGTTATAACCCCTCAAGCTGCATTCCCTTTAAACTTCCCGACATTCTTTTAATATGTCTGTTTCTACTTCTTACCATTTTTAATGTCACTTTTATTACTTTTATCCACTTTTAATTTTCTGACACGTTTCAGATCTTCATCGGTAAATCCTGCCCAACCAGACATTGTTTACCAACCTTGACCTTCGTTTTACTTTTTTTTTGTAGTCACTTCTGCGCTTAAAAGAATACAATATTCGTATTTCGGTTCAAAATAAACAAATAAACAATGTACAAATTTAGCAGACGAAACTGTATGTTGCCTTTTAAGTTACTTCGATTTTCAGAAGTAATGTGAGAAAGAAAAGTAGAGAAAACAATCCATTTAATATGTTCCCGCTACAATAATTACAGAACAAAATATATAGTGATTACCTAAAAGATGTATTGTAGTTTAATCTGACACACCCATTTTCACTAAAAAAAAAATTGTTGTAAATTTGTTTGCAATATATCTCTTCATAAGTCTAAAATTATAATGGGTTATGGGGTTAGGAATGAACCAGACAATAGGATAATATCCATTGCAATAAAATATTTGTTCATTCAGTCTGACATAATCATGCCATTCATGGTCTGTAAGTGACTCTCATCAAAGAGGGGGAGGGGTATTTTCATTTCACATGAAGTTTGCCACAGTGTTAATGGCCAATTTAATTAGTTCTTCAAGTTTGTACATAATATTTAAAATTCCCTTTAAACTGATATTGTAAATAAACATTGACATTTGATTGCTCAAATACATGAAATATCAAGCCATTCAAGGCAATCAAGAATATGAAAGATATTCAATATTTATTGCAAACATTGAAAATATAATTTAATTGAAAACCATTTTACAAAATTCTATCCATCAACAGGATAATGTGTCCAAGTGGTTCGACAATGTCTACGCGTGGACTTGTTTTAATCAGGTACCACTGTATTCATGTTTGTCTAGTACTCTAGTACATAGCACACATCATCGTCATCTTATCAAAAGTACCCAGGGTATAATAGCAGGGTTTTTGTTAGACCTACTAATGTTACGGACAATTGTCCTTAAAGTGGTATTTCCTATCAGTCATTCCCTATTTACTTAACTAAATATTTGTCCTAAAAGTCTTCAAAGCTTAGGTCATTTTCAAAATCTTTAGGCCATTTGCCTAGAAAATGCCCCAAACTGAAACCCTGAATAGAAATAGTACCTACTTTCTCATATCAGGCTTTCAAGCAAGATTTTGTGAAAAATAAGGGTTTTTTTTAGGGCAAAATTCTTAAAAAATAAGAGCTATTTTTAGGACTTTTTTTGACAAAAATAAGGGCTGAAATTCAATAATCAATATAAAAGAAAAACATTCTGTACTCACCTCCAGGGAGAACATAAATATACCAGAGGCTCTCGAGAGCCTGTATCGTTCACCTGGCTATAAATAGAACCAATTGGTCCTATGTAAAAAAAAACTATGTCCTGCAGTGGTAGTCATCTTGGAATTCCGATCAACATAAAAAACACAAAGTTTGTAAAGAACCTTCCAATGATTGATGCACAGTTTAGGTTCAATCAGTGCAATAGCTTCAGAGAAGAAACTATTTTTGTATTTTCCCATATGGGCCTGTGTTAATACTACGACCTGTGGAGGTGGCCATCTTGGATTTCAGATCATCACAAAAAATACAAACTTAATAAGAGACCATTCAATGATCATTCATGCACAGAATCTGAATGGGTTCATTCAGCTCAGTAGTTTTTAAGAAAAAGATTTTTTTCTATATTTTCCAATATGGTACTGTGTTAAATCTATGTCCTGCATAGGCAGCCATCTTGGATTTCGGATCGGCATAAAAAACCCAAACTTTTTAGAGGACCTTCAAATGATTATTCCTTGGCAGTTTGGTTTCAATTGTCCAAGTGGTTTCAGAGAAGTAGTGTTTTGAAACATTTTTCCCATAGGGTCCAATGTTAAACTAAGTCCTGCCGCCATTTTGAATTTCATATCGGAACAAAAAAACCTAAAGTTTGTAGAGGACCATCCAATGAACATTCATGTACAGTTTGGCTTTAATCATATTTGTAGTTTCTGAGAAGAAGGCATTTGAACATTTTCCCATAGGGTCCAATGTTAATCTATGTCCTGCGGTGGTGGCCATCTTGGATTTTCGATCGGCATAAAAAACAGAAACTTGGTAAAGGACATTCCAATGATCATTCATTTACACGTTGGGTTCAGTCAGTTCATTAGCTTCAGAGAAGATCTTTGAAATTTCAGCCAATCAGAGCATATTATTGGCCCTGGCAGCCATGTTGAATATCCGACTGGAACGAAAAACAGAAACTTTGTAGAGGACCATCCAAGGAACATTCCTGCTAAGTTAGGTTCCAATTGGCCCGGTGGTTTCGGAGAAGAAGCTTGAAATGTGAAAAGTTTACAGACGACGGACGCCAAGTGATGGCAATAGTTCCCATGGACCTTTGGTCCAGGTGAACTAAAAAGCTAATTACCAACTCAGAAGATCATGCCAATGGTCATCAACAGCGATATTCAACATATCAATACAACTAGATTAAAGTAATCTGTGATATGGTGCAAATCCATGCTGAATATGATGCGGATAACCACCAAGATGTCTTCTGAAAAATACATTAATTTAACATATTCATTATCTGAAAGTATACTAAGGCTAGATTTCATTAATTCCAACACTTATTTTATGTTGCATTTATCAAAAATTTTCAAAATTTGAAAATTTAGGATTTTCACCAAAAAATTTGGGCTTTTTTAGGATTTTGAAGCTTTAATAAGGAATATTAGGGCTGCTGTAAAAAAAATAAGGAAAATTAGGAAAATAAAGGTCCGCTTGAAAGCCTGTCATATGCAAGGTACAACTCCCTCCCAAAGGGGCATCCACTAGTTATGTGTGACGATTGAAATACAAAAATCACCCATAGAACAGGATGTAAATGAATGCCTTATCATGTATGGAGTCACCCATAGAACAGGATGTAAATGAATGCCTTATCATGTATGGAGTCACCCATAGAACAGGATGTAAATGAATGCCTTATCATGTATGGAGTCACCCATAGAACAGGATGTAAATGAATGCCTTATCATGTATGGAGTCACCCATAGAACAGGATGTAAATGAATGCCTTGTCATGTATGGAGAATTCAATGCTCCTTGCATGTAAAAAAAAACAAACAACAACTTGCAGCAGTTACAAATGAGCAACAAACTTGGGAGTGGTTGTTAATGGTCCATTGCAAATAAAAATTTTCCAACCTTATCCTGATTATATGCTCTGTTTCCTGTGGCAACCAACATAAACATTTTTATCTACAAATATATATTGTTTGAAAAATTGTTTTCCTCATGAAATAGCCATTCTGATTAAAATAGGATCTCCACACTTGCTCCCTATTTTCTATCATATATTTTGTAGCCTTCAATAGAAAATAGGGAGCAAGTGTGGAGATCTTATTATACCCCCACTCGTAGAGAGGGGGCTATATTGCAATCACCTTGTCCGTCCGTTCGTTAGTCCGTCCGTCCGTTCACACTTTCGTAACAGATATCTCAGCTTCTACTGGAAGAAATGATTTGATATTTGATATATGGCTTTGGCATGATGACTTGTACCGTGTCTCCCCTTTCCAGGTTTACCGCACATCTACTTCCTGTTTACTGTGCGACTTACAAATGAACGAGTGGGGGTATTCTTAGCACGACGTAGCGTGCAACATCTTGTTTTATTTAGATTGGAATATAGCTCTGCTCACTTTACGTTAAGCAACAATCAATCAATCAGCAAAAGTAACTTGTTCTTACCATGGTGTACCTGTACAGCAGCTGAAAAATTGCTAAACTTGGCATCGAAAAACAATTACACACTTTGCTATATATTTTTAGATCAGTAATGGACAGTGATTTGATATGTAACTTCAAGAAATGCAGAAAAAGACTTAGTACATTTGCATGGGTAAGTAACACCATTAAATTTCTTGTTACAGCAAACTTGTACAGTTTGTCATCTTGTCAAATATAGTTATCTAAATTAACCTGTCCAAGCAGGGTTATACAGAAAGTTATCCCATCAAATAAAATCAATTAAACTTCCAGGCCAGGGACAATAGAACCAGTGCTAAAGTCACAGACTGTTAACATGTAATAATTGATGTATATTGTAGATGCAATATGTATTACTGTTAAGTTATAATTATGCTTCTAAAATATATATAATGTAATAAATATATACAAATGTAGTTTGATCTAATTTAGATTAACAAATGATTTGAGTTATTTTTGTTCACAGGTGACGTCATGTTCTCGTATCCTTCACTATCCAGTATACATTTATACAGTTACTTCAACATACATTTGTAGCATTTAAAGAGAAATATAGGTACATAGAACTTCAAGATGTTATTCCTTCAAAAACAATGACTGAATGAGCATCTAAACTCTTGGGGACTGTATTATCTCCGGAGAGAAATCATGTACCTGGTAACTGCTACTAATAGTATACATAATACACATGAGTCGTCAAAGATTTTAATGGATATCTCAAAGCGAAATGGTGACACTAATTAAAATTAAAATGGATGGTCCCTTCTACTTCCGATCACCGTCAAGAACAGATGACTGATCCCTCCAGTACAGTAGTTGGAGCGTGATCAGCTCTGGGTTACAGATGATGACTTCCGATATAGCAAGGTTCAAATGTACATTTTTTTTGTGTTTGTGTAAGAAAAGTTTGAAGATACCAAAGAAGTAATCAGAAGCCATAAATTGAAGAAGGGCAGACAATGCAATGGTCAAAAGCAAAAGAACAAACAATGATCTACAAAACACTACACAAAAACCTAAAGATTGAGCAATGAGAATCTCTCTAAAAACCGGTGGTGAACTCAGGTGCTCTGGAAAAATGAGCTGTTCCTGATCTACTAGTGACATAAACATCATCTGATATAGAAATCATATAAAACATTCCTGTTTTGAATTAAAGAAAGTATTAGGTATCTACAAATGTCTAGCAAATAATATGTCACTTTTAAAGTACATGTATTTTACTCGTTTCCATGTCAGTCACTGATACAACTACAAGGGTGATTGTTACATAAATAAAATATATTTTACCATAAAGTTCTTTATCACAAAAACTTGTAAATCTGTAAGCGATAAATTGGTCCTGGCATGATCAGTCCAAATGGACCAATATTTCTAGTGATACAAATGTATATATCCAAAGTCGACATTGTTGTTTCAGTCAACTACATGCACATGTATCACTATAAAAAATCCAACAACCTGGTAAGCATGTTGGTGTAGTACAAAGCAGACATCATCATCATTTCACCAAAATTTAACTTGTTCTCGCCATGATAAAGGTGAAAAAACTGCTGATATAACATTAAACAACAACCTCACAATTCTTATAATAATATTATATATCCTTAACAACACAACAGATATATTTTGTGATGAAGACGGTACAAAGGCATTCCACAAATGTTACAAATGTCCTGCATGTAAGTACTCTGTGCAAAATGTACTGGTCATCTCTGATGAATAGAATTTGTCATGCAAATTTTGACATATATAAAAATGTAATGGCAGAGAAACCAGTTATTCAGACATTCAGTTGTATCTAAAGGTAATCTGCAGTTATTATTTTATTTAGGGTAAAGGGGTTAGGGTTATGGTTTTTAATGCAACTTTGAACAATATTTCAGCTATATTGTGGCAGTCGGTTTTATTGGTGCAGGAAACTTGAGTACCCGGAAAAAACCACTGACCTGACAACCTTTATCACATAATGTTGAATCGAGTACACCTTGCCATCAGTGGGATTCAAACTGACAACTTTAGTGGAGAAAGGCACTGATATTACAGGTAACTGTAATTCATCTAGCATACGATTACGACCATGATGGCCCCAATTATTTTATTTAATATCAAGCACCAATTATTATATTTGAGAATAAAAAGTTTAATAGTTGACACTATAACCAACTGTACCAACTTATATCTTTCTTTTTACACATGATACATGTACATGTATACAACACTTTCAAATGGATCGGTGATCACAAAATAACAACACTTAATACATGTATAGCACACTTATTTGAATTCCATAAAAATACAATTTTGATGTCTTAAAACATTTAATTTACTGTTGGTAATTTTTTTTCTTCAGGTGAGACTAATTTGTCAGCAAATTTAGACATCATTAGAATTGACCTACAGCCATCTGAACAGTACAAGTCTGTATGTTGAATAACAAGTAATATTATACCACGGTTTTCCAGGGTTAAAACCGTGGTATAAATGGTTTGTAACATGAAGCATGCAATATCAAATCTAGGTAGTTGATTATTGCACGGCTCTCTGAGAGTAATAAAACTACAACACAGATTTATAAAGTGGAATATCTCATATCTACATGTATTATTTCATAGTTCTTAGTTGTTGCTTACATTTTGGTATATAAACCATAAAAAGATCAAAGGAAAAGAATGCATTGACCATTCATGTTACAATCTTTTTTTAATGTGTATCTTCCTAAAGGTTATATATATGATAGACTCAGATCGACATCCAGTCTCTAATCAACGTCCACTCCTCAAATCGGCGTCCACTGACGTCATTATCTCAAATCACGGTTCAATTTTAGGAGTCTTACATATCACATGATAGACTCAGATCGACGTCCGGACTCAAATCGACGTCCACTCCTCAAATCGGCGTCCACTGACGTCATTATCTCAAATCACGGTCCAATTTTAGGATATTCTCAAATCGGCGTCCTTTCCAAACTCTCATATCTATAGGCCCGTTTACACTATCAAAGTTTGCCATCAAAAATAATTGTAACGACAGTTTTGTTTTTTTAATCTGTTTTTGTAAGCATTTATCCATTCTTTAATATTAAGGTTAGGTTTAGGGTTAGGGTTAATGTTATGGATAGGGTTAAGCTAAGGTTAGGGTTAGGGTTAAGGTAAAGTTAGGGTTAGGGTCTGCTAAAGTAGAAGTACAGTACATGTACTCCTAAACACAATAGGATTATATCTACAGTAACTATAACTATACATTTTTGTCATCAAGAGCCCCACATCTGGAATCTGGTCTTGTCCCTTCTCCATCATTGCTTCAAAAACATTCCTTAATGGGTGTGACGTCAATTGAAGTATACGTCAGTGATGTCATTGGGCGTCGATTTGAGAAAGTGAAAAACGGCCATACATGTATATTTGAGAATTGGACGTCGATCTGAGTCTTAATAGATATAATACCCTTTGTTCTTAAGTTGGACTTGAGAAGGGGTCAAAGATTAGTGAAAATTACTACCAAAATAGTATAAGATCAATATAGGAATTCGTTGATCTACTGGAAAGTTTGAATGACTGGAATGGTAGTCCGAGTGAAGCGACATGTCTATCCCTAGACTGTTATTTCAATGAGCTAGCACTATAAAAAAAAAACAACTAAGTGTGTTGGTCTAGTACAAAGGGCACATCATTATCATCTCATCGAATGTAACTCGTTCTTGCTGTGATATTGCTGAAACATTACTCATTTGGCATTAAAAAACAATCACTCACTCACTGGACTTCAACACAAGTTTGACTGTATTGTTGAAAGTTGCGTTTAAGCTTCCTCAAACTAAAACAAATCGCCCTCAGTCGAGGTGTTAACTCAGTACAACATTATGTGATAGTTTATCAGTAACTTGGGGCAGGTCGCCACTCGGTGGTTTTCTCCAGTTTTCTCCACCAATAAAACTGACCACCATGATATAGCTGAAATATTGTTGACAGTGGCATTACACACCATAACCTCAACACTAAACCTAACAGAAACCTAATTTGACCTTACACATACCTTTATCTGTAAGATAGGTTTGTTGTTTTACAAATAGTGCTGGTATTTCATCACTAGAGCTAGCATATTCTTTTTTAACCGAATCTACAATATCTGAAATTTAAAATCAGGAGATTTATAGAATATTCAAGATATCCATCTTTTACTAAAACAACAAATTTTCTGTATATAATTAACACAAAAATATGGCAAACATTTTTTTTGTTCAATTTGACAGAATTTGAATTTAGTTTTTTTGTTAAAATTTTATAAGATTAAGGATTTTTTTTCAATTTGGAAAAACCTCATCAAACCTTCATATGTTTTCATTCACCACAGACAAAGCTTCTCAATACTCAAAATATTGCATGTACATATAAATTTGAAAATATTTTTTTTCTATCTTGAGAGAGAACTTGCATTTAAAATTTGCAAATTGTACTATAAAAAACTACAGTACAGTAGCTTGAACGTAATGTTTAGGTTTTTTGAAACTTAAAATAATTTCATTAAAGTACACAATTGTATAATTTCAATGATTTTGAAAAGTAGCTAATTTAGGCTCAAAATATTGAACCTATCAGTAGAATATTAATTTTGAGAGAGAGAACAAATTAATTTGATCTATTATTGGCGTAGAATTATGACTCGTTTTTTTTCTTTTGCATGATTTCACATACTTGAGAGTTATGTACAGAATAACACTTCATCAGACCTTTGTAAAGTATACCGAAATTATCACTTTCAAATTCAACTCAATTTCAGATTATAAGAGTGATATTTTACGTTTCTCAATCTATGGGAGACAACTCAAAATTTGTCATTGTGAAAATTGTATGTTAAAATTATATATAAAATATCTGATTTTAGATGGTATTGGCTGGACAGAAACCAGAAGTTATAATGGAAATTTGTACAAGAGCATTGTCATTTTGGACCTATCAGGTACAACTAATAATAGTAGTTTCAATAACTTTATTAAGCACAATTTCCCCCCTAATTAGGGTCAATGGCTACATTGAATAGTTAACAATACATAAACATACAATGTACAACATATAAACAAATTCAATACACAATAGAACAAATGGATTCAAGTGCCCCCTGTCATCAGTTCCAATGACTGTTTAATGAAGGAGCTTAAAGATTTCACCTGCTTGATGTTAGTCGATTTAAAATAATTTCAAGTACTGAAGTAGATTTGTATTACAATGTATTAGTATTGTCAAAGTCACTGAGAAAAGCTTTTCTTAAATGTTCATTTAGCTTACAATTTAAAAAGAAATGGTTTTCGTCATCAAGAGTTTCACATTTATTTCACGTTCGTAAATGCCGAGGTATTTTCTTATATCGTCCCGTTTCAATTGTCAGAGAGTGGTCACTTAGTCTAAATTTACAAATTAATATTCTTATTTCAAAATCTGGATAATTCAAGTAAAATTCTGACTTATTTTCAGACTTCAATGCTTTGAATAGAAAGAGTTTACTGTTATTATCTATCGATTTTAATTTATTATCAAGTATTTCTTCATAGTCTATTAAGTATATCTTTGTAATATTTTTTACAAGAATTCTTTTTCATATCTTGATTTCCAAGGTCCATTTTATTTTTAGTTCTTACATGGTTATTACATTGTATATGAGTACCAAGTAAAAATTCCTGATACATACAATTCATTACCAGTGATTGTAAAAATTGTAGCAGCCCATTTTTGCAAAATATGGCAAGTTAGTCTCTGCAGTAAAAACTTTTACATGTTTTACAACATTTTCTGTTAGAATAAAAGGTTGATAAATACTGACTACAAATGTAGCATGACATTTTTTTATTTTTAAGTGCAGTTTGGAACTCACAGAAAATATTTGACATTTTTTCAGATCCTCCCAAAATATATTTCACTGTATTTCTCTTTCATTGAGTAAAGAGGCATAATTTCATATCAAAGTTTTATTTGTTGTATACAAGAGTTAGCAATATGTTTATTAAGATTCAATCAATGGGTTAAACCCTGCCACATTTTTGTATCTTTCAAAAGTCAGGATTTCAACTCTCATCCATCATTTTATTGTTTGTCTTTAGGAGTTTGAAATCTGCTGATGCTACATGTTGTATATAGTTTTTGTTGTTTATTTATTATGGTTACATTTATATGTTGTTGACCACTGCTCTTGAGCATATTTTTTTCTGTTTATATATAGTAATACAGAATTTTAATCTCTATTTATTATTTTTTTACAAATCATAAATTCTCACATTCACAATTACATTTTCTGTATTATTTTAAAGCACAACTATACCATTTCTTTGTTTTCTTAAGACACAATGTATTTGATTGATTCATTGGTGTTTAATGCCAACTTTAGCGGTATTTTAGCAACATGCATATACCAGTACAGCCTTTGTCTTAATTTTTGTCACCTACTTGCCCGAAAGCCAAATTTAGAAAATATTTTCTATTTATTCAATCAAATTCTGTCATAATTTTCACTTGTCCGAATTAAATTTTACTTGTCCTGGGCTTCGGGCAAGTGGGTTAGTGCGAAGACTGCATATATTGGGGCGGGAACAAATTTTATACATTAATTTCCCTTAAAAATAGGACGAACACATATTGACATTTTCTTTCTATTTTTCTTAAGGCACATCAAGAAAAGACATTCCAAGATCACATAGTAGAGAAAGCCAAGGAAAGATGTGCTCAATTAGAGAACTATTATGAACAGATTGTATCACAGACACAGTCAGAAATAGCCTGTATCCTTTCATCAATATTTTTTATGATTTCTCCTATTCTTTGCATGTAGTATTTTCAATATATTTCTAATGATCACAGCAGTAAAATTTCTGCATGGGAATTCCTGCGATTTTGGTTGAATTATGACTATTAAAGTCAAGATTTTGGTTGAATTAGGATGCAAGACTATGTCTTAACACAAGTTTATTGAACCCCCCCTCCTTTAAAAATCCTGGCTCCCTGCCTGAATATATAATATGCTTTAACATGTGAGAAAACGTTTGTAGAATAGAGATCACTGGAAAATAATTCAATCTATTTAATTACCAGTGCCCTCTTAACACATGGGCATGCTGGGCAGTTGCCAGTGGGTCCCAAAAGCATAGGGGCCCATGCTAATCTGTGTTAGTCCGAGATTCCTCTGCCGTCGGACGTCAGAGGAATCTCGGACTAATCTATGTATGTTGTGTACAGCATGTTTTTTAATGTTTATAAACTGATTTTGTTAGAAGTACCAATACAAATGAATATACATTTTATCGACCATTTACATTTTTATTCCTGTGGTTGTGTAGGTAGGGGCCCAAGTGCACTGCTTGGCCTGGGAGCCTATAATTCTGTTAAGACGGCCCTGCCTATTACTTACCAGTGTCTACCGGTATATTATATTTGATGAAGAATCTACAAAGCCAATCATTGTCTGCAGATACATTAGAAATACCATAACTCTTTGCAATAGTTTTTGCTACTTCTAAAACCTTGGATTGTGTTACTTGTTCGCCTTTCTTCTTAGCATCCAGGTACCACAGATTAATATAATTATACATGTATAAGGCTTCATTCATCACACTATCTGTTTTCATGATCTTCGGGGGAGAACAAGAACTAGTTGTCTGATCTGACTCTGTCTCCTCTAAAAATTTGTGCCTCCGTTTCAATATTTTGGAAACAGTAGTTCGATCTATGCCAAACATCTGTGCAATCTCTCCTTGTGTAATGCGTGGATTGTCCTGAGCTAACTGTATAATTTGACATTTCACAGAATGAGGTATCAATGACCTTGTTCTCCTAATAACTGTGTCGTTCACTGTATCCTTATTTGGATACATGCCGACAGGGAATGCAGATGATGCAGAGAACATCTGACTCCTGGGTGACATGAACATTTCATCTTGTTTAACGGTAAGATAATCGTCATCTGATGTTGTTCCTGGATTTCCTGCTACTATATACATTCCTGCTGGGAACTCTTGTTTGACAGCATGGCTCTGGTTTTTATTCATTTTCTAATGAAAGAAAGAAAAAAAAATTCAACATGAACCTGTGTCAATTCCTAAATTACTTCAGCATAATAGTTTTCATTCTCTTTAGATTTACTATTTTTCAAATAATATGTATGAATTTTCTCTTTGTTCCCATCATTGGTTAATTTGTTAATTATCTCCCTTTGTTTTAGAGCTGCTGTAAGTTTGGTTTGGTTTTGTTTTCATTGTGTTTAACATTATACTATGGCAGTCAGTTTTATTGATGGAGAAAACCACCGACCTGTCGCATGTCACTGTTTTGCAAACACTTCTGTACAGTTAAAATTCCGGGCAAGGATACCGTTCACACAAAACCCATTTAACTGTACAGAAGTGTTTCCACGTAATGAATGTATGCGAACAATGAAGTCTGATATGTGGGCCCTTCGGTGAACTACTTGGTTTTGTTAGTTTTCCTTTTTTGAAATTGTACAACTGCATAAACCTACCTCGAGGCGATGTTCAAGTATCGGTGTGTGTGACGTAGCAAACCACCCGTGATAATGAAAAAGAAAAATTTTGTTACCATGGAATATGGAATTTTGACTATTGATAGTGTCTAGTATTGTGTAGATTGCACTCAAAAGAGCTTTTCTTTTTCTGATTGTTCTCAGTCCTGGTAATGAGCACCGGTCCTCTGGCCCAAGACCAGTAAGACTTTGTTGGAGCAGTAAATTTTTCAGTTTTTTATTTAGAACTACAATGTATATAAAATAAATTCAAAAATTTGATTCAGAGTGTAAGTTCAAATTTTCATTTCAAGGACTGTGTCATTTATTACATTTCATTAAAAAGTTATATGCTAAAATTACTGTATTTGAAACTGTCCTCTCGTCCATATGATGGACATATCACAATCTGCGCCAAAAGCCACTAGCCCTATGACCCAGTCTAGTAAAAATTGCATACAATTTGCTTAATAATCAAATTAGAATTTTTTTTTCTAAAATGCTGTTCCGGCTAGCTTGTCAAAATGTTTTTGGCACAGACCGATATCATCAGATCAGAATGGAACAGAGCAGAATTTTTATTGGTGAGCAATCCATATACA
>MJUT01030997.1:260938-272142 GCA_002080005.1 Gigantidas platifrons
CTCCACTAAGACTAGGACATTGGTATTGGCTTCTTCTCCACTAAGCATGCAGTAGTAAGGAGTAAGAGGAAAAGCTGGTTATTTAATTTTGTAGTTTTTGTGAAATTTATATTTAAGAAATAAATCGTGGAATATTTATTGTACTTTTTTTTCATCCATTTTGTCCCATTAGAAATGTTGAAGATGCCAAAGATGTAATCAGAAGAAGGACAGACAATTCAATGGTCAAAATACAAAGGACAAGCAATGATCTACAAAACACTGCACAGAAACACAATACTGAGCAGTCGAAACCTCACCAAAAACTGGGCGTGAATGTGTTGGGAGTTTTAACATGGATTGGGAGATATTAGTATTTTATTCCGAGCCAGAGGCGAGTGATAGAATTTACTAATATCCGCCAATCCATGTTAAAACTCAAAACACATTCGGGCTTCCATGATTTATTTCGATTCTGATATGTCTAAGAGTACAAATACGGTAGTATACTTTGATTGGAAGACGGGAATTTATATTTACGTTTGCGGAAAATGTCACACTCAATTTATGCTGCCATTGGAAAAGTCAGTCACATTCACCGGCGCATGTGCAAATGAGATTATACCATCGATAAATCGCTTGTTTGTCTACAAAGCGAAAGAAGGACGTCATGTTAGAATTATTAATTATTTTAAGTATAAGATTTTTCCTGGTATAAAGGGCTTTTATTTACAATTGATTTTTTTTTGTATTTTGAAATTGAATAATGAAAAGAAAGTATAAACAGTTATGATTAACAATTCCACCAATATCAACAAAATGAACAAAATGAAGAACTAGAACTATCTCTGACCTATAGCATAGAAGATCCAGAACCTAGATTAGAACAGGCAGGATTAAACCAATGACAATAGAAATATAAACAAAAAATGAAAAACTGCACAGATTTGCTTCCACTCAAAAAGACTATGACATGAAATCCATGTCCTGGCTTGGGACAGGCACACCATTGTTGCAGGGTTAAATCAGTTAATGGGATCTCAAATCTGGCAATATATACATAAACAATAAAAACCTGCACAGATTCGCTTCTACTAAAAAAGACTCTTAACACATATCACAAAAAAAGCATGACAGCATAAACATGGACAGTGCGATATCAGGGTCAGTGAATGTGGCATTGTTTGAACAGACCATAAACTACAAAAAAAATGTCATACATGAAGCCCTCAAATAGGTTTATGGTGTTTAACGCCACTTTCAACAATATTTCAGTTATATCGTGGCAGTCAGTTTTAATATTGCTGGAGGAAACCACTGACTAACTTTGTCAGATAATGTTGTATTGAGTACACCTCGTCTGAGCGGTACTATTGGAACTCACAATGTTAGTGGTGCTAGGCACTGATTGCATAGGGAGTTGTAAATCCAACTATTATACGATCATGACCATGGATATGAGAGATTATAAATAAGTATTTAGTGAAAATAACAACAACAACATAACTTAATTTCAGGTTTATTGATAATTTGAGTAATAAACGTAGACAACAACAAGAACATTTTGCTGGATCAGCCTTGTCAGATTCTAATCTCAAACAGGAAGTACAAAATGTAGTAGATGACTCTTCAGTAAATGGAGGTAAATATGATATTAATGTTGTAACAGTATTTTATAAAGCATGTTTTATCTCAGAAATATGCAATGTCCTCCATGCTATAATACATAAGATACCTGTACCTCCTATTGTAAACCAATGCTCTACCAACTGAGTTAAAGGAAGGACCATCGCATAAAATTAGTATTAATTACGTCATTAATTTTTCAGCAATATTGTGACTATCATACTAAGAGGTGTGTGTGGGGGGAGGGGGATTGGTGTGAACCGGGACTGCTGTATCAAACTGACCTGTGAAATCCAAGGCTTTCTTTTAGGCAAATCATGAAATTTTACATCTGCATCAGTAGTGTAATAATTCACATGCTAGCCTTATGGAATTAGATTGTGGGTTCAAGCTGCAGACGAGTAAAACCAATAACTATGAAATTGGTATTTGCTGCTTCTCAGTAAATCATGCAGTTTGTTTGTTTGTTTGATGGTGTTTAACGCCACTTTCAACAATATTTCAGTTATATCGTGACGGTCAGTTTTATTGATGGAGAAAACTGCAGGACCTGGAGAAAACCACAGACCTGTCGCAAATCACTGACAAACTTTATCACACCTCGCCCTAATCGAGATTCGAACTCACAACATCAGTTGTGATTGGCACTGATTGTAAAGGTAAACTACCACACGATCATGCAGCAGTAATAGTAAAGACTTGTTTTCTCAGAATCTAGAATGTGTCCCAAGTGTTTTTTTCACTCAGTCAACACTATAAATATCCTACTGAGCATGTTGGTGTAGTCCACATGTGACATCATTATTGTCTCATAGAGTGGAGCGTATTCTCGCCATTATATGGCTGAAAATTGCTCACTTAAAATACAGCAATCACATCTACCATGTTAACCTGCTATATGCTTTCAGTATATAAATAAATCAGACAAGAGGAAGCAAACAATATAATAATCATATTGTATATGTTAACGGAGCAATGCAAGACCCGTCTCTAGGTATTGATGCCGAACTTCATCAATTTATAAGAAAATTATATTTCATTTAATATAAATCAGAACTGTAATTTAGACTGAACTAAGTTGGCGGCTAGAATGAAATACCCCGAGCTAATTCATTTCACAAAAGCATGCTCCGCCAATAATATAATTAATATATCAAAAACCTTTAACACCTGATATCTATCCAGGTATATTCATACTCGATTGGCTCGCAATCAATACCGCCAAAACATTACAGTTACTTTCAGACAATATTTTTCCGCTATACTTCGAAACACGGAAAAAATTATTTATCAATCTGGCATAGGATTAATTAAACCAGTATCAAACAGTTTTAATTAATTGTACAAACAATTCGATGATGTGGTCAAACTACCTAAGAAAGATCAAGGCAGATCTTCACCGTCAGGAAAATATGACACAGCATGTTTTTGTCTAAATAATACCGTATACATTTTATCACTTTAGGTTGTCTGTGAACCACGAATTTGAAACAGTGTGAATGTATATTTCGTCAGTAAACCGCGAAAAAAAGACAGCGCGAAAATTTCCCGGTTTACAGTAAATAAAAATTCTAACAAAATTCTGTATTGCAGGTCAGACAGTTTTCCAACTTACTGATGTACAATAACTCTTTACATTACAGTTCCAAAATCAGTATCTTTGCCAGCACTACAGCAAACTGCTATAACAAATAAATCTGAATCAAAAACACCTGTTAGTCAAGAACCAGCACAACTTCCAGCAGTCAGTTCTACTGTAGAGAAACCAGTCAAAATTTCAAAATCTTCTAGTCAAGAACCTGTGCAACAATCAGCTGTCAAACCAGCCAACAAGCCAAATGATGGAGAACAGAAAACTGGCTTCTTTTCCAGACTCTTTAAAAGTAAAGATACCCATGTTGAAAACAAAAATAAAAAAGGTAAAAATATCTAGCTGATTCATACCTGCCAAATTTTTTCGTGATGCAATATTCCGGGAATATTCTCAACTACCAATTTAGTGTCAATAGTATTTTCATAATATAGTAGAACCCCTCTTATAAGGCCAGATTTCACATGCACTGAGATCGTTATTTACTACTAAATTGTGTCCCTCATGAGAGGCAAACCCTCTTATAAGACACTTTTTCATAGCAGAAGGGGTGGTCTGATAAGAGAGGCACTACTATATGTGAATATTCTTATAGTAAATTTTTCCTATTCTGTGAAAAATTACATACACTTATATTGTCCCTATCTAAAATTATTGGTTATTTGGACAGTTTTATTTGTTCACGCCACGATATAGCTGAAATATTGCTAAAGTTGGCATTAAACACTAATCAATCAATCAATGGACAGTTTTCCTTTGATTTCACTGAGTGATATTGTCAGTTTCAACAAACTGTCTCTGATCCTGAAAAATATCACGGCAGACAGACATTATCAATAGTACGACAGCTCATTCTATAGCACTTGCTCCAATACTAGCGATAATATCTATCTTGACCGTATCAGAAATTTTTTACAAGGTTATATCTTTTCAAAACATCATTATATTTTGCGAGCCAACAGAGATATTGCTTGATATAAATTTATAAATGTATTTCTATCTTGTTTTGGCAACCCTTAGCATTTACAATGTGTGTTTTTTTTGTAGAAGTAACAACAGAAGACATACCAGTTACAAGTGTGGAAGAGTTTATTCCAGATGGTGGACTTGATGCTGGCTTTTTGGATGATTCCAAAGATACCAAAGATACAGGGAAATCAAAAAATGCAGAGGAAAGTGACAGGTGACTTGTGATCTATAAAGTAGCTGCCCTTAAATACTGGTATATGTACAGCATTGACTGCCTTTGGAATTTAGATGTGACCTGACCCAAGTCTTGGGCCAAGGAGTAGTATGAGGTATTGTCCTCGGAGTACCTGGAGAAAACCACAGACCTGCCGCAAGTCACTGACAAACTTTATCACATAATGTTGTATCGAGTACACCTTGCCTGAGCGGGATTCGAACTCACAACGTTAGTGGTGATAGGCGCAGATTGCACAGGTAACTGTAAATCCAACTATACAATCAAGAAAGTGAGTAGTATACACAAATAATTACGGTACCTTATACATTGTTTCATTATTTTATAGTGATGATGAAGGTAATCCTATGGTGACAGGTTTTCAAGATGAGTTGGATTCTGATGATGAATTTGTCTCCACACATATAGCTAGTGATGACAGTGATTTAGACAATGACAATGTGCAAGACTGTGTTGATTCAAACATTAAGATGAAACAGAATGATTCAGATGTGAAACATTCAAAAGAAACAGATTCAAACATAAATGTGATTCAGAGTGATGATTCTGACCTTGACATTCCAGTGACTAAGGATGAATCAGACATTGAAGAGAATGTAAACTCTACCGTGACAGTGGCTGCAGATGATTCGGACATTGAGGAAAATGTTAACACACAAGTGGCAGTTGCGGCTGATGATTCAGATATTGACGATGATGTGAACATGCAAGTTACTGTGGCCGTAGATAAAGACATTAGTGAAGATGAGATGAATAGTGTTCAGAAAATTGAAACTACCGGTATTCACCAAAATACAAACAATGAAGCAGACATTGCTCAACAACCAGATTTTGGTGATTGGTTAGATCAGTTAGAAAGCAAGGTATTTATATGCGGACTGGATTTCTAGCGATTTTCAAAACTGCAATTTATTCATAATTTTTTTTCTTTATATTATTACACATATACAGAACAATACTCTGGTTTATCTTTATTTGACAGTCGCTATAAAGAACAATATATTGACCATTCATCTAATATTTGGGTGTACAGAGGTTTAAACACATCAGTGTGCTTGCCTCGTTGGTTTAATGCAGGTTGAATCAAAATCAAAAACTATAAAATTGCTTCCCTGCTAAGCATGCAGTGTTAATGAGTAAGAGTAAAGACTCTACTATATTACATATAAAACAAAGTATGTCTATATAGTTTTTTTTTACTTGTTTACTTTGCTGCTCAGAAAAGCCTTGAACTTGTCTGTGTGCTTAAAGCATCTTTTGTTAGAAAAATCAGTACATGACCAAGAATGTTAATTTACAATTAATGTCTTTTTTTAAACAGAATAACACAGAATCAGTGAAAAGTCCAGTAACTAAAGACAGAAGTAAGTATTGCTTCAGGGCTCACCACACATAGTAAAAACAGGGCGACTAGACTTCTCTCTCAGTTGACTTAAGGGCAAAATGAGGGAAAATCTGGGAGACTTCTGAAAATCGATCAAATTTTAACGTTTCTTTCCCCACTACCGCATGTCCCCTTACCTTTCACAAAACGAACGTGCTGCACAATGATCTTAAAAAGGATGCAATTAACAAGTTTGGAATAAAATATTGAACATCAAACCCTGTATGGGTCAAATTTCAGGAACATGGGAATATTGAAGAAAAAGTATGATTATTGGTGAAAAAAATACTGACTTGAAAAGACTGACAGAGCGACTAAAACTTCGCTTTTTGACAGAAATTGGTCGATTTCATTGAAACCAAGGCGAAAAAGTCGCCCACTTTGCCTGGTTTGGTGAGCCCTGTTGCTTACTAGCAAGTAGAATTGTCAGTTACATATTATATATATTTCTAGTCCTGTTAAATTGTTCATAATGTAAAATCAGTTATATTGAAAAGATGTTATATCCCTGATACACTCTTGAGTATAGATAAAGATTAGTTATCTCCCTTGAGTATATCTCACATTTAGTTATAATGAATTGATTTCATGTTCCCCTAAAATATATTGATAGCATGTACTTTTTTATTAGTTCATTTAAAGATCTTTTTACCTGTCTGAAAATGCTGTTAGTTAAGGGTGTAGGCCTAGGGTATGGGAGATAACTCTATTTTCAGTGTCTTCTCAAATATATGATCATTTGTGCGTTTGAAAATTCCCCCTCAATTCCAAGCTTCTTGGTGACAAAGATTGTTTACATTGGATATGGCCAGTTAAAAAAAAATGACTCCTTTTCCTTTTACCTTTCCATAGCTGTGCTCCTTGTATTTTTATATCCTATTGCTGCTTATACCAGTGTCGGGCAGTGTGTTATTATTATATGCCGGGGCTCACAAGATATCTTTGAAATATCTCTTTCTAGAAAAAATGTTCATCGAAATATGTTGTCAAAAATGCCAGAAATGTAACGCAAAATGGGTGACAACCTTTTTCTATTGAATTTCAAGGGTTTGTCCAAAAAAAAAATTAAATATATACACCAGAATCTTAGATATTATGAAACTATAGAGCAAATTCATTTTATGGTAGTAAAAAAATAGAAAGCTATGTTTGGGGAAAAATTGTAATATCTGATCTCTTGTACTGCCGCCCCCTTCTCCTAAGACAACTAAAGAATAAACCAGAATCAAACGAATACAACTGGAGCACAGAATTTGAAGGAATTTAACAATACAGCTGGGTGGCTGTCTATGTTTTTGGGGTTTTTTTTGGTAATGAATTAATTAAGTAGAGTTACCCTCAAACCACCACCCCCCTCCCTAGCTGACATAAAAATAAAAATGACAAATGCAGTCATTTGGCAATTTGGACATCCACTGTGTCAATTATAAGAATTCAAAAGCTTTTTATTATTGGTAACTAATTATTCTTTATCTCACAAACAAAGAAACTAGCAAAGGATGGGTGTGTGATAACTTTCCTCGACAATTTTCATTTTGTTCTGGGTGCCATCCATGAAAAACAAAAATTTAAATATTTAAAAAATCTGACAGTAAAAGTTTGTAAAATTTGGTGCAATGATGTCTATATGTCTATTCTTCAGTGTGACATTTTTTGGTGGAAATTAAATGACAGGAATTTTTTTAATCCGATTTTTAATACCAAGGTGGTCCTCAGGGCATCCCCCCTTTTTTTGCCATTTCCACTGTTTTGCACGTGACTGTCTCCAAACGGTATATTCAGATATGCTAGATATTTCATATTTATTCAACAACAACACTCTCAAGTGTATTAAAGCCAAAATATTCCCTTTCCATCAGAAATAAATGTGCATATCTATTAGAATCTTCCGAAACTAGTATTACCATCTAGCGTCAAGAATACCCCCAAAATTGCTATTTTTAGGATGAGCTATGGAGAAAACGGCACGGTGAAATTTTTTGAAACTTTGGCAGATAATGTATTTAGACATAACTATTCCATGATGCAAATCTTTAAAAAATTGAATGATGGGAAAATTTTAGGGTTACCCTTAAATTGATAAAGTGGTGAGAAAAAGTCATTATTAATTTCCTGCTGATTTTTGAGATTGGAATAGAACTTTTGATACCAAAATGAAATATTAATATAAACCTTTTAAAAGAGGCTATTTTCTGTACGACAAGCAAAATGGTACCCCAGTCTACAAGAGCAAGGAAAGGACAAGGAATTTGTGTATCATTTTCTCATAATTTCATTATTTGTAGATATTTGAACCTTGTGAAAATTAGAGGATAATTTTATAGCAAATAGAAAATTCAGAAGTTGTTACAACATTAAAATTATGAACAGATTATTATATTTTCATTGATCTCTGACTGCCTTAAAGGGAATAAAATGATAAACAAAAAATACCACACTGTCGGAACAGTACCAAAATACAATAGAAAAATACCACACTGTCGGAACAGTACCAAAATACAATAGAAAAATACCACACTGTCGGAACAGTACCAAAATACAATAGAAAAATACCACACTGTCGGAACAGTACCAAAATACAATAGAAAAATCGTAGAAATAGGCAAAATCGATACCCCTAATACACAAATACATATACAATACTTGTGCACTGTCGAAGCATATAGGTAATATGTGTATGAGCCTTTTCCCGCGTTTCGCGCCGAATACACATATTTACCTATATGCTTTGACAGTGCACATGTATTGTATTTATCCTGCAATTTTGAATCGTAAATTAGGAGATAACTGTATTTTATTTGAAAATTTCACGGCATCAATTGGAGATTTGATGGTCTAAAAATCACAAAAATTAAAATTCCACGAAATGTTGTTGACGACTTTGATACATAAATAACTTTACGTCATATGCAGACTTCCAGTTTAAAACGTTAAAAGTAGACGTTTTTGGAATTCGAGTACGCTTCAATTTGGATTAATTTTAACTAAAATAAGTTTTCAAGGTAAGCTTTTTAATTACTTTTGTGTGTATTGTTGTAAATATGACATGTAGGATTTCACATTTTCAAGATGGCAGATCTGTATGTTCTATTTATAACCTGTGGCGTGTCTTGAAGCTGTATTTGTATATTATACAAAATACAGCACACCTGTATTCGACACATGTTATTTGCTTACTAGAGTGCTCATTGCAGGATAAAAGGAAATATTTGTTTCAACTGAATTTTATTCATTTGTACATGGTCTAAATGGAAAACTATAACAAATTATTGATTGATGTAATATGTTAAGATATACTTAGTCTAAATGGAAAACTATAACAAATTATTGATTGATGTCATATGTTAAGATATACTTAGTCTAAATGGAAAACTATAGCAAATTATTGATTGATGTCATATGTTAAGATATACTTCATTTGTGATTTCAGTCATGGGAAATTTTAGAACTTTGATATTAAAATGATACATGTATTAATCTAAGTAAAAATATTGCCTTAGGAAAATAAATGTTTTAGCTCTCATCAACTCTATCCATGGAGTCTCTATGTTTTTATCATGTTTCCTGTAAAATAATTTTACCATACCCTTTCTCTTCTGATGTATTTGTCTTTATGAATGGTTCAGCATTTTGTTTATTTTTCCATTTAAAGGTGGTTCATCTGGGTCAGATGCAACAAAGAAAAAGAAAAAGAAGAAAAAAGAAGAAACGGTAGAGTATTAACGAATCCCTGACAAACCTATTCTATTTACCGTGGTTTCATGGAGGCAGTCATGATCCTGATCATATGGTAGTTGGATTTACAACTACCTTTGCAATCTGAGCCTATCACCACTAACCTTGTGAGTTCAACTCACACTCAGGCGAGGTGTATTCGATACAACATTATGTGATTAAGTTTGTCAGTGACTTGTGACATGTTAGTGGTTTTCTCTGGGTACTACCGTTTCCTCCAACAATAAAACTGACCGCCATAATATAGCTGAAATATTGTTGAAAGTGGCGTTAAACACTATAAATCCAAACCCTAACCCTTTGGTTTCATTTCTATTTGTTGGTATCAAGTTTTGTGATAAAGAGGATATTATGATGTCTGTTGGCATTTACAGTCAAACCTGTCTATAGTGGTCACCTGGGGGAGATTGACAAAATGACCGCTATATACAGGTGACCTTTATGTGAAGGGTTTTGATTGTTTGACAAAATATTGCACGTTAGTTGTAAATAAACATTTTTCATTACATCTTATGTTTTTAATAATGTTTTACTGGTTTTTTTGTTCCTGTTGTAATTTTACTCTGGTTTCCATTTATTGTTGATGAAATTATCTCAATATGATATGATTTGAATAAAACATCAAATAAATAAATAAAGATATTTAATAAACAAAAGTATAGTAAACTGGAAGCATTGTTTTTCAAAATCGTAAATTTCCAGCAACACGAGGTTGAACTGGGAACGTTGTTTTCAAAATCGTAAAGAATCTCACATTTTCTTTAAAGAATGTTCATTATCTGGGTATGACCAACACCCATCTCCTCGCCCACAGCCCGACAACTTTTCCCAACATCACAATGATTTATCGCTTTCACTTTGTTGTCAAATTTCAAAGCTTTCCTATTTACGGATGTTGATGATTTTGAAATGATGCACTAGATACAAAATATTTTTGGTGAGTGAATTTCTATTCTCGTCGTAATGAATAAAAATCCCCAATAACGCCCGGGGATAAACTGTACTTTATGTCATTTACGATTCACAAAACAAAATGTGTTTGTTTATTTAACTAATTAAATTAGTCAATATATTTTGTAACACCTCAGGATTTTTGGTACATTTGAGAAAAATACCGATCTTCCGAAATCACTTCCTGTATTATTTTTTAAGATAAAATTGACCGTTATACATAGGGTTTTACACTGAAAATTACTTATAAATGGTGACCGCTGACCGCATTGAACAGGTGACCGCTATATCGAATTAAAATATATAGTAAAATGCACCGGGAGAGCACGAAAGTGACCGTTATGAGCAGGTGACCATTATATAAAGGTGACCGTTACGGCAGGTTTTACTGTATATATGTAGTTTAGATACTTACTCATAACGTCTCTAGTTACACATGTAGTTTGTGGTGCATGGAGTTTAGATACTTACTCATAGCTTCTCTAGTTACACATGTAGTTTGTGGTCCATCAAGTTTAGATACTGACTCATAACTTCTCTAGTTACACATGTAGTTTGTGGTGCATCAAGTTTAGATACTGACTCATAACTTTTCTACTTACACATGTAGTTTGTGGTGCATGGAGTTTAGATACTTACTCATATCTTCTCTAGTTACACATGTAGTTTGTGGTGCATCAAGTTTAGATACTTACTCATAACTTCTCTAGTTACACATGTAGTTTGTGGTGCAT
>MJUT01030997.1:281697-311166 GCA_002080005.1 Gigantidas platifrons
ATTATATTGTCTGTTCTATGGCATTGTTTACCACTTTCGACTATTATATTGTCTGTTCTATGGCATGGTTTACCACTTTTGACGATTATATTGTCTGTTCAATGGCATTGTTTACCACTTTTGACTATTATATTTTCTGTGCAATGGCATTGTTTACCACTTTTGACTATTATATTGTCTGTTCTATGGCATTGTTTACCACTTTTGACGATTATATTGTCTGTTCTATGGCATTGTTAACACTTTTGACTATTATATTGTCTGTTCTATGGCATTGTTTACCACTTTTGACTATTATATTGTCTGTTCTATGGCATTGTTTACCACTTTTGGTTTCTTCAAACATTTCTGTTTTGTTTCCCATGAGTTGTTAAACAACAAGTTGCATTCTTAAGCAGGGGAAGGAAAAATGTTTGTCATACCAATCACGCCAAGTTTTCCTCCATGATAGTTAGAACTATCAGCCCCAGTGTGAAAACAATTTGTCTTCAATGATTATCTAGATTCAAAATAACATGCAGTAAAATGAAACAGCTTATATCATCTTATTAGAAAGGCATGCCTATTAGAAAATGGGGGAGGGTGGATATCGTTGGACGTGGTTTTTATCTGTCTCAAATTCCTGAAGATTAATAATACAGTTGTGCATACTACGAATGAATTCGAATTTGCCCAATTCCATATTGATTCCTTGTATTCATTTTATTTCAGGTGAGATGCGATTGTTCGTTTTGTTGATGCAGACGAAACATTCTTTCAAAATAAAACGTTTTGCAAGTAAAACTAAATGTTTTTTTCCAGCTATTTCATTTGGTCCTCAAGAGTTTCCATCACAATTTAAACACAAAATGATTGACAATATATAAATATAAGAAAACCACTTTATTACTGGTTCCACGTATATACATACCTTGGTACCAGATAACACCATATATGGTCATATTTGTCAGAGGAAGCATCATGGCATTCCACAGGACAGCTTCGGCAGTAGGTACCCTATAAAATAAATAGGATACAGATAGGTCTGCTTCATACCTTGACCTACACCTCGAAATTGACAGTGAGGGGCAGTTAAGAACGAAACCTTATGAAAAAAGAGATGCTTTCAATCTTCCCATTGTGAACTTTCCATTTATATGTAGCAACATTCCAGCAACACCTGCATATGTAGTATAAATCTGTCAGTTGATAGGATATTCCAGATCTTGTGGTTCCTATCAGGATTTCCTTGATAGAGGGTTACTGCTAACAAGGAAGCTGCTGTATCAATGGTTCCTATTGGCTATTGGTTAAGTTAAAGTCATCACTTGGAAAGTTTTAAGATCACCACCATGACTTGGTTGACCGTTGTGGAATATCACTGTCAAATCATCATGGATATCTTCCACTTTTCGTAAACACTTCCCAGTCCTTTCCTTATTCATGACTGATCACCGGGTTTGTAAATAGATTAACACGACGGTTGCCAATAGTGGAGCAAGAACTGCTTACACTTCCGGAACACTTGAGTTCACCCCTGGTTTTTAGTGGATTTCGTGTTACTCGATCTTTAGTTTTATATCAGAGGAGGCGCGACACGTTGGTGTCGTGTGCAAAATTTTGCGTGTTGCACATTTAACATGTATGTGGGAAAATAAAAGTGACTTTTTAAAATTATTGTTAGCACAGGCACTCGTGTCATGGAATTACCACCCCTTTCTGAGTACTTATTTATTTTCAATAAAATTTCTTTCTAATTTCATCTCTTTTCCCTGAATTTATTGTGGATAAAAAGAGTATATGTAGGGTAAATACTTATTAGACAGATTGAAAAAAAATATATTTTTTTTGTCTTTTTAATGATTGATAACTGACCCAAGTTAGGCTAAATAAATGAAATGTGACTTACTGTGTTAATTAATTTTCATTAAAAACATACACGAATTCTATAAATTTTAATTTCTTATCTAATTCTTATCTTAGGTTGTTATTTCCATTGAATGGCATCTCAAAATAGATGGCTTCAAAGTGGGGGCTCTTCCTGTATAATCAGTAATTGTATTGTCCAAGTATTGTTACTTGTATTTTACCCGAGAACTAATTAGTACATATACTGTATGTGATTGTTATAAGAATATTGTAGTATTGTTGCATAACTAAATGTAATTAAGTTTAATGAACTTTTAAGAATTAGGATAAATTGTGTAGATGTGTATTGCAGAGACGTTTGTTTACTGTGCAAAAAACTAAACTATAATCGTTTTTTTTATATAAAAAATGCCAAATATGTATTCGGACAATTAATTATGATTCTTTAAATAAAAACACAATTTCATTAAAACTCCATATCAGAACAACAAAAAAATGAATCATAATCGTAGAGTTCAACTTTTTTGGGGGAAAATAACAATACTTGTACATTTTTTTATACAAATATTGTTGACAATACTTGCATACAAGTATTTCGATTTTAAAGTTCAAGAAATCCCTTATTGGTAAAAAAAAAAATTAGAAAGCTGGATAAATTCCACTGATAAATTCACGTTTAATTTAAGTAATTTATTGATGAGATGTTTTCACTACAACATCCATTTTTAAACTGAATCGTAAACATCCGATTATCGATAATATATTTGCTATGTGCGTGTCGTGTGCAAAGCGTCGCGCCTCCTCTGGTTTTATATGTATGCTTTGTAGATCGTTGTTTCTCCTTTAGTACTTTTTCTTTTGGCCATTGTATTGTCTGTTCTTCGATATATGGATTCTAGTGATAACCCTCTTGGTATCTCCAAACTCTTCCTCTATTTAGATAATGGGTAAGGTCATCGACTCTCTGTCATAGCACTGATATTATACATATTATGACTCGGGGATCTTTACACTAACTCTTCATCCAGTAATATGTGATGGTTAGCATGTTCAAAATACTTGCATAACCCATGAAGTGCATCTACCAAGCGTGAAGCCCGGACAAGTGAGCAGTCATGTATATGTATATTAAGATATAGATTTTCCCTTAGCTTCTATGACTTTCCATGAGATTGTGGAACTGTTCTGACGGTGTCATATTTTTCTTTTGGTTTTCATTTTATTGCATAACATTCTTTATTAAATATTATTTTAAATCTATTACTGTTTCAGTATTTATTCCTAACAACAAAGATGGCCTTTGTGGCGGTGATCGTATGGTAGTTGGATTTACAATTACCTATGAAATCAGTGACAATCACCACTAGAACTGATGCTGTGAGTTCGAATCTCGATCAGAGCGAGGTGTCCAATATTATGTGATAAAGTTTGTCAGTGACTTGCGCCAGGTCAGTGGTTTTCACCGGATTCTCCACAAATAAAACTGACCGCTACGATATAACTGAAATACTATTGAAAGTGGTGTTAAACACCATAAAAATAACAAAAACAAACAAACATAACAACAAAATATACCTGGCATACAACATAAAGAATCATATTTATTTGTTTAACTTACCATGACACTTGGGTTCCTGTAGCTGGAACTCCACATTTCTTGAGGGTTGGTTTGTCAGTCCAAGCCTCAATAGGAGTACCTCCCCAAGTAGAGGCAACAAGACCTATTGGGTATTTCAAATTGTCATAAAGTCTTTTACCATACAACCAACAAACAGCAGAGAAGTATGTCCAAGGCTTGTGTCCAATGGTATCTGAAGTAGAAGTAGGTAATAATACTCCAACACAGTTGTGAGCTTTTGTCCTAAGAGTAATAATGCTCTTGAACCAACATATTCTACCTTCATTGACACTCTTATTTAAGTGTCCATGGTTGTCATTCATTTTTGTCATCGTATTTGGTCTTTACCAGTGGAAGCCTCCCTGCAGGTTTGTATGATTTGTTTATACATTATATATGTATTGCGGTTGGAGATCTATTAATCAGGAGTGGAGGGTTCAGATCCTATTAACTGGCTTAACCCCGCCATATATTTGTGCCTGTCCCAATCCAGCACCTGGATTTCCAACATCAGGTTGTTGTTCCCCTTTTTGTGATCAGTGAGTTATGATGAGAGGTGATTGTTTTTGTTGACTATCACTGTTTAAACTTTCTTTTCATAAATTAAAGCTTGCTCTAATGTTTGATTTCTTTCTGTTTTACAGAATACAATGAATTTACATTTCATGTGTGCAACATATTGATTGATTGTTGTTTTACATCAACTTAGTGGTGTTTAAGCTACATGCATGATGAGAACAAGTTTACATGACAAATATAGTTAAAATGGTGGTGGCGGGATGGACCTATATGGCGATATGTTAAATTTCCTCAGAAAAAAGTATATACTAAAGTAGATGATATGCACAAATTTCTAGGTATATATAAATCCAACTGGAGCAAGAACTGCTAACCCTCCGGAGCACATGAGTTCACATCCGGTTTTTAGCATAGTTCGTGCTGCTCCATCTATAGTTTTCTGTATAGTGTATTGTAGATCATTGTTTGTCATTTTGTGTCTTTTTGTTCTTTTGGTCATTATATTGTTTGTCCTTTTCTTATTTACGGCTTATGATTACCCCTTTGGGTTTTTTTTCGCTGCACAAATGATCTCGGCCACGATGGTCATTTCTTAAAATTCAATTAGAAAATATTATTGTAACTGCAACTCGTTGAAAACTATAAAACAAACAATAAAGAAAAAAGATAATGTGGGTCTGTTTTTATATACCTTTATTTGGGAGGGACCATACTGAGATAATGTTGGTCCGTTTTTATATACGTTTATTTGAAAGGGACCATACCAAAATAATGTGGTCCGTTTTTATATACCTTTATTTGGGAGGGACCATACTTCTTCAATGGTTCTCAGGTCTGCCAAAGGTTCTTCTGAGTATTCCATAGCCACTGTAAATACCCGTATATTCTGGTAGTTAGCAGCATCTGCGATTTCCTCCGAAGCATTGTTAGCCTATCATCATAACAATATATTTATTTCCTCCGAAGCATTGTTAGTATATCATCATAACAATATATTTATTTCATTCGAAACATTGTTAGTCTATCATCATAGGTATAAAATATACTATGGATCTTACGAATTAACTTATTTAAACCAACGAATCCGAAGGATGAGTTGGTTTAAATAAGTTCATGAGTAAGATCCATGGTATATATGGTTTGTAACAGAAATTACACGATTGACAAAAGGGTGTTCTCTTCGACGTCCGCGTTAACCATGGAATAACATGTAGATCTTTATATTAGACCATGACGTAAGCTCCTTCCACCTCCATAGAAACTTAACTATTATTCTCATGTGATGTCAAAATCATGGAATAACTTCAAGATCTTCATGTTAGACCATGGTTTATAAAAGTTCACTATTTTTAAGTTGATTACTGCATAAAAACATCAAAGGAAAAATGCGTATTTATGTTACAAATATGGTTTGTAGCATAAATAAATTTATGTTACAACAATATAAATTCAAATTTTCAAATTCAAAATTGTATTGTCATTAAACAATACAGTTTGTGACAATTATACACATAAACAGACAGGTAACAAAGAGAACATAAAATCGACATTTTCAAGTAAATATGTTAGGAGTCCTCCTCCTCAGTTCTAATGACTTTTTTTAAAAAGGAACCCAGTTTATTTACTTGAGATGGTGCTGTATATGTAAATGTGTTATTTTAACATCTGCTTTACCTGTTTGTTTTAACATACGTTGCACGCTTTTGTAGAACTTGGGTCTATGTTAGCATAAAAATGTTCCTTTCCCGAAAATATCGATGTTTTAAATAGGGTTCGATTCGATGATTTCTTCGTTAAATCACTACTATATTTTTAGTGGAATTACTAAAGGTGAAATATGTAGAAAAGCATCAGCCATGACACATGACATGCATATAAATATTAAAAGAAAGATTAAACAGTGATGGTCATCCATTCTACTAATATCAAGCCAAACGAACAATCACCTCTCATTTTAACTTTAACTCACTGAACACTAAAAACACCACGACATATGACGTTGGAAATCCAGGTCCTGGACAAAGACACTTGGGTCCAGGATTTTTTTTTCTCAATTTTATCAATAAAATGTGCATCTACAACATATATGAACCCGTTTGACATGCTTCGTCGTGAAATAAACGCCTATGAACTATGCCTCATTTTCCTAATATATCTACTCAATATTAGGAAAATTGGGCATAGTTCATAAAGGCGTTTATTTCACAACGAAGATTAGGAAAATGGGGCATAGTTCATAAAGGCGTTTATTTCACAACGAAGCATGTCAAACGGGTTCATATACAAAATGTACGTTGTAGATGCACATTTTATTGATAAAATTGAAGAAAAAAAAATATCCTGGACCCAAGTGCCTGTGGTCCTGGCTGGACACGGACACAACCACCGGTTAATGGGATCTAAACCTTTCCCTATTGAATAAATATTTTTTAAGAATCAATCGTACCATTCCTAGAGTAAACTGCATGTTACTTTGTCCAGAACAGATCCACACATCCCCAAACAGAATATCTTCTAACATAATAGTGCCAGCAGACGACATTGCTGATATGGTATGTGGCTTCGTATCTGTTACTGCCGCCAACTTTACTCTCCATGTGTTACCATTGTCAACTTTTACTGTGATTGAGGTTTTCCCACTAAGTAATACAGTGACGTTACTGCCAGGACTGGGGCCGTACCCCCATAATATAGCCTGCTGTGGTCCTCTCTGGAGAACCATATGATCGCCATAGTAAGATGCGAAAGCAAATATATCGTTTGCTGTAAAGATAGAAATACTTGTAATGTGTAAATGGCTGCAAAAGTTAGTAAATTATCAAAGCTTATTTATTTCTTCTCCCATTATTACGGCATTTTAACCCCGCTGAACCAGTGGTGAAAACATCTGCAATCCTCTAGAGGATTAAAATGTCTCGTGCCTTTCCCCGCATTAATTTCAAACGCATTAATTTCAAATTTTGAAATAAAGTTCTTGTTAAATAATGGGAGAAACAAATTCTCCTTCAGTTGCCCATGTGGGTTACGATATTTCTCCACTCTCGAGAGTTAAATTTAAAATTTTAACCACTCGCCTGACGGCTTGTGGTTAAAATTTTAAACTTAACTCTCTTGAGCTTAGTGGAGAAATATCGTAACCCACGGGAAACTGAAGGAGAATCTATAATATTCTTTTGTGATATTTTTAACGTACGCCTTTAACCTATTTTAATTAACGAATGTAGAGGTTTTGGGCCCATAAAACTTGTTTGGCCCTGTCACCTTTTATTGCAGTGCTTGAACCAAGTCAGAAAAGTGAGCTGTAATGTACATTAGCGGTATCGATTTTGTTCCGACAGTGTAGTATGTTATGTTTATCATTTTATTTCGAAAAAGTGGTCATACATGTAGCTTAGATAATCTCATCAGTAATGGTTAACGTACTCGTCCCCAGTCCCGGTCGGGCAAAACCAAAGAATAGGTTATGGTTAGGTTTATGGTGTTTAACGCCATTTTCAACAATATTTAATTATATTGTGATAAGTTTAATTGGTGGAGGAAACCGGGGTACCGGGAGACCACCATCAACTTGTAAGAATTAGGAAAAGGACGACAATACAATTGAAAGCAAACATTAATTATTGTTATTTTATTTATATTTTTTCAGTGTATAATTTGTTTCATGTAATATTTTGTATTATTTTCTGTAATATATCACTTTCCATCAATTTTGTAATATAATATTGATAGATAAAAAGATTATGTCCCAATGCTAGTATCAAAGAAACAGGATAATAACGCCAAAGTTTGTTTACAAGAACAAAAAATATGAATTTTCATTATATTAATCGACGTTACAGGTCGAAGTTTGGCATTGATAAAGTCTCTTTGATACGCAATTCCTGTCATTTTAAAGTAGTAACTACCGTATAAGTGGTTTTTTTTTCGCGGGAGCCAAATATCGCGATTTTCTTCCAAATTGGTGGATTTTTTTTAGCGATACTTAATTTTCACGATCCTGAGTTTTAACCAAAATAAAATTTTAGCGGATTTACCGTTATATTAGAATTACATTTTCTGAATTGGTTGACCAACAATTCAAAAGAGGAAATGTTTTGAAATAATTGTGTATCGTAATTTCTTGTGGTTATAAATGCAAGGGATTGTGTCCAGATTCTTTATTTTGCATTAAAACGAAAATGTTTACTATTGTCAAATATTTTCGTATTTCTTTACTTGTTTGGGCATTATTCCACAAAATCATTAAATGCACATATAATACTTTTTAATTATTCAGAGAATTAAAACTCTCTAGTGCAGTTGTGTTTTGAACCAGTAAACTTTACGGTTGATACTGATACCAATATAACCTAAAAAATAAAAGTGTGACTATATCTAACCGTGCGTAAAATAATCAATAATGGTGTCGATAAGCTTTAGTGTGTGTATATATACTTTTCATAAAGGTGTCATGATATTAATTAGACCGTCAAACTTTTAATGATTGAAATAAAAAGAAAAGAAGTATTCAAATGTATTTGTCAATTTTTACGTCAAGTCTGGATGTTTGATTACGAGTTCCCAGCTGTGAAGTATAATCCGATTAACAATAATTATCTCAGTTATGATTGTATGGCTTGGATGCTATTTCATCACTTAAATAATAAGGCATTATTTGTTGTTCATTCATGATCATTGTCAACATATGCATTGTTTTCGGGAAGGATTCCTACCATGTTGGATATTTTAAAAGTGTCATTTCAACAACTTTAAGAATGACAGTGACCGATATAATTGTTAAATATTCACTATACAGCCATACTTCGATAGATCTTATACAATTATCTAAGAAAGAAAAAGAAAATGTATGTACTAAAGGGTGGAAATTTACGCAGATTCTTTTTTTTTTCGCTGATCGATGACTATCGCGAATAAAGCGAAAATTAGGTACCCGCGAAAAAAACCACTTATACGGTATTTGTTATTACTTTAGTTATACATTTGGTGTTGTGCAAACTTTTTATATACATATATTATGTTTTTATTTGTGTAGTATTGTCAAGTTCATTGGCGACCCAACCGGTAACCCCTAAGATTGATTGCCGACTAGTTTCTAGACTGTATAAAATATGTATCCTATGCATTGTCCCTAAATGTACTTATAAGACTGTGTCGTCGGTTTGGTCTGAGTTTCAGAACAAGGTCATCCTCATTATTATAGTTATAAGAGGAGTAATCACAATTGTCATTTATTGTAAGGATAGAACTGACCACTTTCGAACTCCATGTGTAAAATACAGCGAAAAGTGTCTAAGCGGAACATCATTGGGAACTTTATTTTTAATCATGTGCACTGTTTCAATAAGTACACCCGACGATACGATGTCACGTGACTTCTTGTCATGTAATAATTTAGTTTTTTATCTGTAACCGAATGTAAATAAACATGTATGACATTTTGTTCTGACTAGTACAAGACTTTTGTGGACTAGTGTTACGTCTGGTTAATAAATGTCATTATATCACTTCTTTAATAATAATCATTTATAAAAAAATTATATAAAATATAACCAGGAGTGAGTGACTGTTGTTTAAAGCCAAATAAGGAATGTTTCCGCTTTATCATGGCGAGAGGGAGTGATTGTTGTTAAACGCCAACTCAGCAATTTTTCCGCTATATCATGGCCATAACAAGCTACATTCAATGAAATGATAGCGATCTCCGCTTTGTACTAGACCAACACTCTTAATCACAGGCGCTCGTGGCAAGGAATTACCACCACCCTTTTTGTTAACCTTCTGTTTACATATTTATTTTCTATAAAATTTCTTTATTTCTTAATTATTTCATCTCCTTTTCCTAATTTTAACTTGTTCGTGTCCATATTCATACAATCTTAGCTTTACAGCAAATTACAGTTGTCGACCCTATATAAAATAAATATGTAAACAGTGGCTTAACTTGGATCTTTATAGTGCTAGCTCACTGAAACAACAGTCTGCGGGCAGGACACGTCGCTCCATTCGGACATATTATCCCGATTCTGAACCAAAAAGGCATTGTCTTACTTCTTAAAGCTGTGTGTTTAAATACCAGCAAATAATAGCAAATATCAATTGTATAGTCTTTGGTCTGACCCGACTAGGGCTCAAACCCACGGCCACGTCGATCTGTCGTATTGAAGGCGATCACGCTTTACCATTAGTAGTAGGTATTACACAACACGTGGTTCATGTGTACAGTTATATATATACATGTATAATATCAATGTAAAATTAAGGGGATTTAATATGAATATTCATCATTTTGTATGATTTGATTGTCAGCGATCAGATGTTACGATTAGAAGTTACACGCTCTATCATTAGAGTCTAGTACCGTACTTGGAAGAAGTAATCTTCCTGGTGCACGATTTCTTGATATATCTAACATTCTTTAAAAAAAAAACGATGAATTAAGCCCAGAGATGTTAACTTCTTAATCAGATCAAAATAAAAAATAAAATGAAATTTAAACTCCGTAAATAACCTAATTTATGTATAAAGAAATACATACCTCTTCTGAAAATACAGTCGTTCACGTGTAAAAGTGAAAGTAGAAACACTATCACACATTCACACACAATCAAAACATTCATTTTGTACAACATTTCCGGTTCTGTGTAGTATTAATCTTTGTTTACATAAACACACACATCACATGATCACCTTGAATATAATCGACCTCGATAAGGCGTATCAGGTCATTAAACAAATATATTACAATAAATTTATGAAGAATATATTGTTATTAAACAATTACCAAATGCTTTCATAAGCTTTGATTATAAAGAGTACGTGGGGGTATGGTATTGGTGTTCGAAAAAAGAAAAGAAAGGGGAGGAGAGTCTGCACAACCAAACTATGATGTTATCAACACATCCCTTACATTACAGACAAGAAAATGTTAATATGTGGAGACCATTTTAACCATTTTAAAATTGGATTCTAATAGGTGTCCTCTTTCTCTCTTTTTTCATTCTCTCATGAGTAACATTAATATATTTATACGGCCACATTTTAAAGGTGACATGAATCATATACCATGATACATATGTATCTCTTAAAATTAGCTAATGCAGTAAACAAAACCAAAATAAAAAAAAAAATGAATATCGTGTAGTCAGTTTAAAGATGGTCGGCGACTTGATGACAGGTCGGTAATTTTCTCCGGATACTCCGGTTTCCTCCACCTATAAAACTAACTGACATATTGTTGAAAGTGGCGTTAAACACCATAACCAAACCCTGTAGTCAGTTAAATATGATCATTGCACTGTCCATGTATTCCTTCATTGTTTGTGATAGTACTGGTCGTCTTTGAGGTGAAGTAAATATAATCTTGTTTATTATTGTTCTGTTATATACATGTATCTGTAATGACACTGAAGATCAAATTATCTTGGGGGAAAAGGGGAGGGGGGTGTTGAGATCATATGAATCTGTTTAACATTGAAACAATTTTGTGCCAAATCAGAGCCTATAATTTGCATCTGAATACATTGTGGTCTTTGTGTGTGTTAAATGATTTGAGGTGAGGAGTTGTGGTGTTTAATGCCACTTTCAACAATATTTCAGTTATACATATCATGGCGGTCAGTTTTATTGGTGGAGGAAACCTGAGGACCCGGAGAAAACCACCTACCTGTCGCAAGTCACTGACAAACTTTAGCACATAATGTTGTACACCCCGCCCAGATCGAGATTCGAACTCACAACATAAGTGATGATAAGCACTGATTGCGTAGGTAGTTGTAAACCCAACTACTAAACACTCACTACCAGAATGGCCCCATAAAGAACAACCATTAATCAGCCGTATGGTTATATACAAGTACCATTATTGCTTAAATTCTTGTAATACAATATTCAATCATACCATCACGGCCACGACGACACCCCCCTTTTTTTCAATGATTTGGGGTGAGATGTAGTTTTGATATTGCTTGATCATCACTATTTAAACATTATTTCTTTTTTATATAATATCCGTGTAATCTTCCAAGAAATGATTTATAAATATTTTATTATAAAATGTGTCTTTTAAAACACATTAAGAAAGTCTGTTCTCATTCATATTAAATATTGTACTAGGTTTTCATTTAATAGGTTTTTAATTATAATTGATGTTTTTCCTGCTCCCATAGTAAGAAATAATGATCTACATGTTTAAATATATTTTATCATAACGACAGGTATAAAACACCTTAATACAATACACATTTATTTATATGGACTGCAGCAAGCTAAGGTTGCTCTTTTTATCGGATATTGTGTAATTGATCAGTAAATGACATGTTGTAATATAATATAAATGAATGATATGTTTAAACCTGGTGCATTATGGGGTCTAAACAATAGATAACTTTCAGTGGTCTATCATGATCGGTTATGGAAATACAAGCTCATGCATACCCAAAATTTGCCCAAAAAAAATCATGTAACGAGTGGCCACTAGTAGTATATGGGGACAGTTCAAGTCATATTTGTGGTGGATCTACCGGAAGTGACGTGACCGGTCCCTGACCGGAAGTGACGTCATTTCCCCCTCGTTTTTTCTTCTGTGATGTCATTTTCCCCACAGTTTTTTCCTTACTATAGTAGTACTATAGTACAAAATGTGTCATTGTGCATGACCGATAGGGCTACCGGAAGTGACCGAAGGGGTGGAAGGGTGCGCGCATGCGCAACCGGATTTTCCGCCCTTTTTTCGGTTTATTTTTTGGTTTCCCGTACTTTTTTCGGAAGTATATTCTGCGCATGCCCGGATTTTCCCCTGTACTTTTTCCCGTACTTTTTTTCCCCGTACTTTTTCCCCCGTACCTTTTCCCTATTATTTTTTTTCGTACTTTTTTCCCGTAATTTTTCCTCGTATTTATTCCCGTACTTTTTTCCCCTACTTTTTTTTTCATTTTATTTTTTATTTTTTAAAAACATTTTTTTTTATTTTTTTATTGGAAAATGAAATGTTTTATAACGTCACACAAGTATATATATGTATATGTATCTTACTTTGACCTTTTGCTGTCCTCATCTTTGTTCTTTGTTCACCGTTGAATCGGAAGAATTATGGCTAGCTGTGGTCAGTGAGTAAAGGAGAGAGGTGATTGTTTGTCTTGTTGATAGTGATAGAATATTTTACCATCAAACTTTCTTTTCATAATCAAACAATTTGTGCTTAAAGTATATTACATGCACATTTGTATATCGATAATCTCAACTCAAAAAATAAACATTAATTATGATAAATGCTGCATTAGAAATTTATATAAGAAATAAGAAATAAAGAAATAAATAATGTATTTTATGATAAGAATCTATAGAATCTATAAAACGTACAGATACAATGTTATGACCGGCTATCAAGGTACTTTAAACTTTTAAGAGGTTTAAATCAAAATTAAACTTTTATCACATGATTGAAATAACTCGTTGATATAAAGTGATATGATTTGTTTAAAAAAAAACTATGTATCCGTCTGACGATCTATAAAATAGTTTTATTTATCTGTATAAAGAAATTCATTAAAAAAAAGAAAAAAGAAAAAAGGAAAGAAATTTATCAACCTTTTGCTGAAAGCAAGCAACAAACCAGGATATAATTCTAGTGATGAAATGTACATAACCTAATGTATGTAATTAAATTAGTTGTCATAGGCAATGATAATGTGTCGTCATAGAGTCAGAATGAATGGTATTCCATTATTATTACCCAGGTCATATTGGTACGTATATTTTCAGAACAGACGGTTTTTTTTTCAATATTTTCCCACGGATTAAAATCAAATAATATTTGAACCTTTTCATCTCTTTTCCACTTTCGTTTTTAACATTGAAAATTCATTTAAAATTCATTTTTTTCTTATGTTTAATATTTTATTTAGAATGAGAGAAAACTGAAGGGGTTATCAATAATGGACTATCCAGAGACATTGGCAACATTGGTCACACAAGACACATGACGAAGACTAAAAACCAAAAAGATTAGCAACGCACCATAAAGCTAGTGGTAATCCTAGGTGCTCGCAAATGGTAAACAGTTCCTGTTTCTAACAAGACACGTGATGAGTTACTCATATAGTCAAATGTGGTAAATAAACGTTAGATAATACCGAAGGAACAATCAAGAGAAACTGGCAAGTTATGATACACAGGACGAAGAAAAACTGGCAAGTTATGATACACAGGACGAAGAAAAACTGGCAAGTTATGATACACAGGACGAAGAAAAACTGGCAAGTTATGATACACAGGATGAAGAAAAACTGGCAAGTTATGATACACAGGACGAAGAAAAACTGGCAAGTTATGATACACAGGACGAAGAAAAACATAGCGCAATGTGTGTTGGACACCACTATACGTAAACAAACTCTAATAATATAAATAAGACATGCGCCACCACAAACAACTGGAGGTAAAGACCAACCGAACATCGCTTTTATGCGGAAATTATAACCGACTTCACAACACAGAACTCATAACGTAAAAATGCATAATAGGACAACACAGAAAACTAAAGAGATGATCAACACAAACCCCACCAAAACCGGGGGTCAACCCAGGTGCTCGCGAAGGGTAAGCAGTTCCTGCCTCTTATAAGACACTCGCCATGATACTCATATACACAGTCAATACGTGGATACCACTAGACGCAACAAACACACATAATATATATAAGACATGAGCCCTTCTACAAACAACTGGAGGTAAAGACGAACTGAACATCTTATTATGCGGAAATCGTAATGGTCAGCACAACACGGAACTAAGAACGTAAAAACTCATATTAGGACAACACAGAAACTAAACATACATGATGAACACAGACCCCACCAAAAAAAACGGAGATGAACTCAGGTGCTCGCGAAGGGTAAACAGTTCCTGCTCCTTATAAGACACCCGTCATATTACTCATATATACAGTCAAGTCCGGTAAATGTCTTGGCAGTGATAGAGGAAAGAAAACGTCTATGTAAAAAAGTAAAAGTTCCATTGTCATTTGAGATATAGATATTTCCTAGCGGTCAACCAGATTGTGATGACTGCTATATATAAGTTTTGTAGCGATGACTTTAACCTAGGAGCAACGTAACAAAGAAGTAACACACTGTCGGAACATTTCTAAAATATCTACCGGGTAATAGATAAATCTTACAGAGAGGAAACATTGATACTCCTATCAAACAAATGCCACACTGTCGGAACATTTCTAAAATATCTAATAGATAAATCTTACAGAGAGGAAACATTGATACTCCTATGAAACAAATACCACACTGTCGGAACATTTCTAAAATATCTAATAGATAAATCTTACAGAGAGGAAACATTTGAAAGAGTGGTTTTCAAGCATGTATCTAATTATTTTTTAGACAACAAACTGCTATGTAAATATCAATCAGGTTTTGTACCAGGATGTTCAACAGTACACCAGTTAATGGAAATATTTCATAAAATATGCATATCCCTAGATAAAAAAGATTTGTTTTGTTCAGTTTTTTTGTGATATATTGAAGGCATTCGATAGAGTGTGGCATAAAGGTCTTACTGAAAAGTTAAGGTCTTATGGTCTAAGTGAAAGTTTAGTAAAAATGGTTTCAAGATTATATTTCTAATGAGAAGCAAATTGTGTTCATTAATAATGCAGAGTCAAGGATAGGGTTACTTAAAGCAGGTGTTCCTCAGGGATCAGTGTTGGTTCCTTTACTTTTTCCTATATACATCAATGATATTTCTGATCATTTATCTAGCTTGGTAAGACTATTCGCAGACGATACTTCATTGTCCTATTCATCAACTAACCTGCTTCAAATTGAAAGAAAATTAAATTCTGATATGAATATATTATATACATGGGCCGAGACATGGTTGGTAAAATTTAACCCACAAAAACAAAATTTGTCATCTTTAGTAATAATAATAAAAACATAGACTAAGTAAACTTTTTAATGGTGAGAATATTAAACAGGTAGAATATCATACTCATTTAGGTGTTTGTCTTTCTACTATGATGGAGCTAAAGTATATGAAGTTAGAAGAAAATAAATCTTAATTAAAGGAATTAAAATTTATCATTTAAATTAACAAATAGGCATGAAATGAAATAAAATTGAATTTAGAATGATAATACAATTTAAACAGAACAATGAAGAAACAATTATTTGAATAAAAATAAGACTTTGTTTGCAGATTTTAAACATTTTCTAGAGACAGAAAGAATCACACATTTCCCATGAAAGTTTTATAATCCTAATTCTTGAGATGATAAAGTATATGTTCCCTAAATTGACTTTGAATAAACTTATGTAATATTATATATTAAGACGGAAACTATAAATAAAAGAACAAAGAAATATCTTAACACTAAATTTCTATATAGATTACCTTGACATATTTGAGCATTAAAAATGTATGTAAATCCACTTAATTGCGATTTGACAAAAAGGGTTAAATTGACAAATATGTCTTAAACCCAAATTTATAATTATAGGGACTTTTTATTGGACACTTGTGATTTGGAAAATAAATTCTGACCAATGGTGCAATCTAGAAATCAAATTCAAGGTCCGAACATCACGTGACGGTGAGTGCTCAAAATCCTAGCACCGAAAGGTTCAGGCGCTCACTTTATTGATGTTCCGAATAATAAAAGTATACTCTTGTATACACGACTGAGTCTGTATCGGCGTATAAGGCACAGGGTCCTAATTGTTATAAATAACTGTACAACTTCAAACGGGCTTGAGCTGTGGTATAGGCTGCTATGACTACGTTTGATCTCCCGGATTCTCCGACGAACTCTTCTTTGTATTGATATCTTATTTCCACCATCTCGTTGCTGACAAGATTTATACCCATCACAAGAATCTGGTCGCTGGTCAACATATCTAAATATTCGGCAGGTTCGGATATGTATTTTATCCGAGGCATGTTGGATCTCTGTCCGAATTTTCCCCAAAAGCTATTCAGCATCAGTTTGGCTAATGCTCTCAATCCAGGATTCTTCTTTATGCTGTTGTAGTCCAGGAGTATTCCCTCCTTTTCGTGGTAGTCTCTGATGTACCTCCATTTATCGTTTTCGTTCTGACACCACCCTGGCCAACCGCTGGCTTCCTGCTTCATTTTGAGGAAGGTGTTGACATATTCGGTAAAGAGTCCTCCAGTTTTCGTTTTCGGATCGTACTGTTCCGTTTCATCGAAATGCCACACTTCGTAGATGCGCTGAACTACATAACCTTTCTCCAATACTTTCTTCAATTCGTCCGTGACCCATGTTCCCGTCAATGATCTTTCTTCGTCGTTATGTTGACACGGTGTCTGTTGATGGTTTTCACTACATGTTCTACACAGAGTAAACAACAATTTGTTGTTCATTTTCACTGGTATTAAAGGTATGTACAGTCCTCTTGGTGGAAGAATTTTGCATTTGATGAGTCCTTCGTACTGTTGTATATCTGTAAAACCTTCAGTGACGATCTTGGGGTGTCCGATATGTATCTTTCCGGTTTTATTGATAAATGGATACAGGGAGGTTACATCGACGTATGATATATCCTGGTCTTTTTGAAACAATGTAAACGCTTCGGTGCGTCCTGCATAAAAAGCATCTCGGGGTTCTAACGGGTTGATCATCTCGGATTGATGGACAAAGTTTCGTAAAGTGTCGTTTTCTCGAACTTCTCTGTCGAACTCACATTCCCACTTTCTAACGTAGATATACCCTTGACCTTCCAGGTATCGTTTCTTCTCCATGGTTCGTTGAAATAGATCACCCATGGTCATACCATTGACCGGGATGACAGTGCTGACATTGTAGCAATGTAAACATCCGTGCCAGAACTTTCCGTTAAATTCCAAGACGTATTTTTGTCCGTTCTCGCTTTCGTAATATCCATCCACTTTATAAGGTCCAATTTCCTTTTCCTCGCCGCTTCTAGAATGTTGAATGTGCACGCCTTCAAACTGTGCTACATATTTGATCAATTGCATGGCTTTGATGGAATGTATTTCTTCTGGTCGGTATCCTTGTGCTGGTATGATACCGATGGTATCGGGTCGTAGAAATTTCGTTCTAAAGACTAAATTGCAAGCCGAGGCTATCGTGATGCATTGCTAAAAAGGATCGATACCTCTGTGTACGTCGCCAGACGTCATCTCCAAAAACAGTTGTCTAAACGTTAGGCAGGCTCTTCTTAGTATGTCCACGTCGGACCGACAGTAACTCAAAAGTTCTCTTTGAAAATCGAATCGTTGTCTGTAGTTGGTCTCATACCACCCAAGAAAGGTTTCTCTGTCTTTCAGTTTCATGGCATCCGGGTTGTAGTAGTTTACGTCTGGTAGATGATTGAGTACGACTGATTGGTTCTCTTTCCTATTGAACAAATGTGGGAAATATCCTTTCTTGGCAATAATCGTTGGTTTCACACCGTTTTGGTACAGATACCCTAGTATGGGCAATGAATCATACCCTTTGAAATTGTGTGCAATAACGGTGGCCCCTTGGTTTTTTCTGGAAAACAACCATTGACAAAAGTGTTCAGTTGTGTTGGGTCCGGCAAACACCAGTTCGTTCTTCCCACATGTCTGGCAGATACTGTCTTTATCGACGCCTTGATCCATGCATTTTAAACACACTCTGTACTACACATAAATTAGGTTTATGTTCAAAAGCTCCACACCTCGGTGATTTGCAATGAATACATTTTCCGTTGTCATCCGATTGGTATCCTTGTGATCCTGTCATCTTGGGTACATTCAAAATCGAAAAAGATGTAAGTCTGTTTCTTCTGTCTATCGTTGTAATTCACAAGCAGCATGTAACACTGGTGTTCAGATGGATAATAATCTTTACAAGTCTTGCAATAGACGTTTCCACAGGTATGATCTCCCACTCGTTTGTTCACGGTTTGTCCGCAGTTCTTACATTTGTAATAGGAGGTACACGTTGAGTTTCACAATGTCGTCGTCTTCTTGTGGAGATTAAAACATGCTGGTCCTTTGAAGTATCGTTCACATTCCTGACAATGTATCCAATCATCTTCAGTTTGATAGTGAATCTTCCGGCAATTATGACATACGTTGTTGCAAGCGTGTTCTTCTTTGGTGTTATATCCTTTGTAACAGTTTGTACAGAAGTAGATGCGACTCAGGAATGCTGTCACACTGGTAATCACATCGTAGTGGTTATCATGGTAGTACAAGTAGATCTTCTTCTCGGCTGTGGGTCCATGGTAAACGATTCCGTTGAAATGCTCTTTCGATATCACATGTATCTGATATCCTACCAGGAATCGTTGAAACGTTTTTACATCTTCGATTCCGCATTGATGTAGGGGTACTCCCACCTTGGCGTGTAATTCCAACGCCAACTCTTCTTGGATATGATGACCTTGTCGAATAGAATTCCATTGTTCGTGTCCGTCGATCTTAGATTTAGCCGTTACGATGGCCCTGGCACAACACATGTCATCTTTGTTTTGTATCTGGATGATGCAACGTTTATCTTTCAGGAATCTCTCCGTGTCCACGTAATCACATCTTTTTCTAGTTCCACCCTTAGGAAGGCTAACGTGTGTTATATTCAGTTGTACACAATGGTCCAGGACGAACTGTTCGTTGGACTGTAGCACTCTTTCTATTTCGGCTAGTAGTAGTTCACTGGTCAGTTGGTTCATCTGCAGAAAAGGTAATCTGATGGGAAAATCCAAATCGGGACATTCAAGGGTAACTTGGACTAAATCCTCTTCCTGCATTCCTTTGGTCACATCTGTTAGAACGGAGTCAAATAGGTTCTGTAGGGTTTTCAATATGTCTGGTACACTCTGGACGTTTAATTCATTGAACGTAACTCTGTACTCGTTGGATTCGGTGTTAAATCGAGGAATATTATTTCCCTTCTCCTTAGTAATGGTGTAATACTGATCGGGGTGGTTGATATCCATAGATTGATTTTGTAAACCGGCTCCACTCTGATGTTTCTCCTTCAGATGGTGATACAGGTTATCCTTTCGTCTATACAACAATCCGCATTCATTACATGGAAAGAAGCTGTCGTTGTTGTGTTTTCTCTCGTGTCTATCGAGATTGTCCTTTCTAAAATTAAAATTTAAAAAAAACGGAATAATTTGTTAGTAGTATATGGGTACAGCTCAAGTCACTTCCTATAGCCAACTTCCGGTTGCGCATGCGCACACTCTTCCACCCCTTCGGGGGTCACGTGACCTTCGGTCACTTTCGGTAACCTTGGTACTTTCGGTCATGCGCAATGGTACATTTTGTACTACTACTAGAGTAATAAAAAACGCGGGAAACGGTTGCGCAACTTCCGGTTGCGCATGCGCAGAATATACTTCCGGTTGACTGACGTCACTTCCGGTTCCAAACTGCTTCCGGTCACGTGACTGATGTCACTTCCGGTCACGTGACTTCCGGTAACACCCCCACACAGCACCCCCACAAATATGGCTTGAGCTGTACCCATATACTACTAACAAATTATTCGGTTTTTTTTTTTATTCTGCGATATTTTTCGCTACCATTTAACATTTTTGTCGCCAAATTTGTTTTGATTTTGTTTGTGTCGTATGTTCGGTGATCTTTTAACATTACATTAATTAATTATTCGTTTTGATTTTGTTTGTGTCGTATTTTCAGTGATCTTATAACGTTTCATTCATTAATTATACGTTTTTGTTTTGTTTTTACGAAATTTTCCGTTTCCATTTAATATTTTAGTGGCTAATTAATCATTTTGGTTTATTTTTACGAAATGTTCCGTTACCATTTGACATTTTAGTGGCTAATTAATAGTTTTATTTTGTTTGTGTCGTATTTTCGATAATCTTTTAACATTTTATTAATTATCTTTCGTTTTGCTTTTGTTTTTGCTATTTTTTTTTGTGGACTTTCTATCTATAGCGACATTTCTTGATTCCTTCCTCTAATTTTCGTGCGTATTCAACATCTTAATCACTATTTTGTTGACTTGTTACAGATTTGTCATAGATGTTTACGTTAATGTGTGATATTTTCATAATGTGCTTCGTTTTGTCTGAGATTTAGTTGTTTACTTTTTGAGCTTTCACTCGAATATTCGTGTTCATTTAGTTTTTAATTACTATTTTGTCGTTTTGATACTGTTTTTGCTTTTGTTTTACGTTAGTATTCGATATTTTCATCGTGTTTCTCGTTTGTTCGAGTTTTTATCGTATTGTTTGCATGTGTTTCACGTTTTTAGTGACGTTTTCACGTTATACTTTCAGTTTTGATCACGTTTTTCGTGTTCATTTAATTTTTTAATGACTATTGGTTCGCTTTGTTAAGGTTTTTGTTTACGTTTTTCGTGTTTAGGGTGGAATTTCAACGCTATGGTGGTGGTGGTGGTGGTGGAGGAGGAGGAGGAGGAGGAGGAGATTGGTGGTATTGTGACGTGAATTAAAAACAGAAAACAACAAGGAAAACATAAAACAAACGGAGAGATAAGCGAAAAGACAAACACAAGAGACAAAGATAATTAAACAGACCATATCGAATGTCACAGCACTTGCTCATCGATCTATTTTTAGTAACATGACGTCATCCTACACTTATAAAATTCGGCTCGACGCAAAGAGCAGAAATCAACACAACTCAATTCAACAATGGAATTACCTGTCGAACTGGTTGGACTTCTCGAGCACGCAGGGATAAATGGAAAGAAATTGACTTGGAACCTGCAAGTTAATTCCGACGCTATATCGGTCAAGCTGGTTTGGATCAAGGCTAGGAAACCCGTTGAAGAAACAGGAGAAACTACCAGCCGGCCCCAGAAAAGTAAGCACCTCTCACCTTCCACCAGGAGAAGAAACGCCCGACGTATCGACCAGTGGAAGGCGAAAAGGGAAACCGTTGTTCCTACTAAAACTTGTGTGCAAACACAGACAGCCGACCTCAACCCCTCTATACACGAAACGACGCAAACAGAGCAGATCAACAGCGACGCCAAAGCCATCAATATTCCAATAGTATCGAAAAATAAAAAGGAGCGATCTACACAGACCAAATGTACATATACTGGTATGATGCCTATAACGAAACAAACCACCGATCCTGAAGTTGTCGGCAAAGAATGGAAAACCTGTAAAGCGGTACGAAGTCCGTACGACAGAACGAAACTAGCCTACCAAACGATTTTTAGAGACGGATCGATATCTCTATCTGATCCATTCGATCCGGATGATCCAGCTCTCATCGATCGCTATCCTGAATATAATAGTACTGAAACAGATATTGGTGATAGACCACCGACACCAACACGGGATACAAATTGCAGGCAAAGGCCTAGCAAGAAGAAGAAATATATGTCCGCAATACCTGAGCAGGGTAGCCGGCCTTAAAACCCTCATATACTACTAGCATTCTCATTCTGCGCCCAGACGCCGAAGTGAACAGACGTGTTTAAAGCTCAGAGCTTACACCAATTAGACAGAACAGATGTAAGTCATACATGTAGTTTTAACAAATAAAATGTATCTGACATGTAGTTGAACTGTTTGATGCATGTTGTAAATACCTATACATTTGTCTTTTACAGATGCATTCCTGTGGATATTGTCAACAAACCTTTGCAAAGAAGAGTCAATTAACGGAGCACCACCGCCTAAACAAACACCATATAACCTTTACCTGTGGAGTATGCCATAGGCGTTTTACTAGAAAGGACAATCTCGATAGATACGAGAGAAAACACAACAACGACAGCTTCTTTCCATGTAATGAATGCGGTTTGTTGCATAGACGAAAGGATAACCTGTATCAGCATCTGAAGGAGAAACATCAGAGTGGAGCCGGTTTACAAAATCAATCTATGGATATCAACCACCCCGATCAGTATTACACCATTACTAAGGAGAAGGGAAATAAGATGCCTCGATTTAACACCGAATCCAACGAGTACAGAGTTACGTTCAATGAATTAAACGTCCAGAGTGTACCAGACATATTGAAAACCCTACAGAACCTATTTGACTCCGTTTTAACAGATGTGACCAAAGGAATGCAGGAAGAGGATTTAGTCCAAGTTACCCTTGAATGTCCCGATTTGGATTTTCCCATCAGATTACCTTTTCTGCAGATGAACTAACTGACCAGTGAACTACTACTAGCCGAAATAGAAAGAGTGCTACAGTCCAACGAACAGTTCGTCCTGGACCATTGTGTACAACTGAATATAACCACACGTTAGCCTTCCTAAGGGTGGAACTAGAAAAAGATGTGATTACGTGGACACGGAGAGGTTCCTGAAAGATAAACGTTGCATCATCCAGATACAAAACAAAGATGACATGTGTTGTGCCAGGGCCATCGTAACGGCCAAATCTAAGATCGACGGACACGAACAATGGAATTCTATTCGACAAGGTCATCATATCCAAGAAGAGTTGGCGTTGGAATTACACGTCAAGGTGGGAGTACCCCTACATCAATGCGGAATCGAAGATGTAAAAACGTTTCAACGATTCCTGGTAGGATATCAGATACATGTGATATCGAAAGAGCATTTCAACGGAATCGTTTACCATGCATGGACCCACAGCCGAGAAGAAGATCTACTTGTACTACCATGATAACCACTACGATGTGATTACCAGTGTGACAGCATTCCTGAGTCGCATCTACTTCTGTACAAACTGTTACAAAGGATATAACACCAAAGAAGAACACGCTTGCAACAACGTATGTCATAATTGCCGGAAGATTCACTATCAAACTGAAGATGATTGGATACATTGTCAGGAATGTGAACGATACTTCAAAGGACCAGCATGTTTTAATCTCCACAAGAAGACGACGACATTGGGAAACTTAACGTGTACCTCCTATTACAAATGTAAGAACTGCGGACAAACCGTGAACAAACGAGTGGGAGATCATACCTGTGGAAACGTCTATTGCAAGACTTGTAAAGATTATTATCCATCTGAACACCAGTGTTACATTCTGCTTGTGAATTACAATGATAGACAGAAGAAACAGACTTACATCTTTTTCGATTTTGAATGTACCCAAGATGACAGGATCACAAGGATACCAATCGGATGACAACGGAAAATGTATTCATTGCAAATCACCGAGGTGTGGAGCTTTTGAACATAAACCTAATTTATGTGTAGTACAGAGTGTGTTTAAAATGCATGGATCAAGGCGTCGATAAAGACAGTATCTGCCAGACATGTGGGAAGAACGAACTGGTGTTTGCCGGACCCAACACAACTGAACACTTTTGTCAATGGTTGTTTTCCGGAAAAAACGAAGGGGCCACCGTTATTGCACACAATTTCAAAGGGTATGATTCATTGCCCATACTAGGGTATCTGTACCAAAACGGTGTGAAACCAACGATTATTGCCAAGAAAGGATATTTCCCACATTTGTTCAATAGGAAAGAGAACCAATCAGTCGTACTCAATCATCTACCAGACGTAAACTACTACAACCCAGTTGCCATGAAACTGAAAGACAGAGAAACCTTTCTTGGGTGGTATGAGACCAACTACAGACAACGATTCGATTTTCAAAGAGAACTTTTGAGTTACTGTCGGTCCGACGTGGACATACTAAGAAGAGCCTGCCTAACGTTTAGACAACTGTTTTTGGAGATGACGTCTGGCGACGGACACAGAGGTATCGATCCTTTTCAGCAATGCATCACGATAGCCTCGGCTTGCAATTTAGTCTTTAGAACGAAATTTCTACGACCCGATACCATCGGTATCATACCAGCAAAAGGATACCGACCAGAAGAAATACATTCCATCAAAGCCATGCAATGGATCAAATATGTAGCACAGTTTGAAGGCGTGCACATTCAACATGCTAGAAACGGCGAGGAAAAGGAAATTGGACCTTATAAAGTGGATGGATATTACCAAAGCGAGAACGGACAAAAATACGTCTTGGAATTTAACGGAAAGTTCTGGCACGGATGTTTACATTGCTACAATGTCAGCACTGTCAACCCGGTCAATGGTATGACCATGGGTGATCTATATCAACGAACCATGGAGAAGAAACGATACCTGGAAGGTCAAGGGTATATCTACGTTAGAAAGTGGGAATGTGAGTTCGACAGAGAAGTTCGAGAAAACGACACTTTACGAAACTTTGTCCATCAATCCGAGATGATCAACCCGTTAGAACCCCGAGATGCTTTTTATGCAGGACGCACCGAAGCGTTTACATTGTTTCAAAAAGACCAGGATATATCATACGTCGATGTAACCTCCCTGTATCCATTTATCAATAAGACCGGAAAGATACCTATCGGACACCCCAAGATCGTCACTGAAGGTTTTACAAATATACAACAGTACGAAGGACTCATCAAATGCAAAATTCTTCCACCAAGAGGACTGTACATACCTGTAATACCAGTGAAAATGAACAACAAATTGTTGTTTACTCTGTGTAGAACATGTAGTGAAAACCATCAACAGACACCGTGTCAACATAACGACGAAGAAAGATCATTGACGGGAACATGGGTCACGGACGAATTGAAGAAAGCATTGGAGAAAGGTTATGTAGTTCAGCGCATCTACGAAGTGTGGCATTTCGATGAAACGGAACAGTACGATCCGAAAACGAAAACTGGAGGACTCTTTACCGAATATGTCAACACCTTCCTCAAAATGAAGCAGGAAGCCAGCGGTTGGCCAGGGTGGTGTCAGAACGAAAACGATAAATGGAGGTACATCAGAGACTACCACGAAAAGGAGGGAATACTCCTGGACTACAACAGCATAAAGAAGAATCCTGGATTGAGAGCATTAGCCAAACTGATGCTGAATAGCTTTTGGGGAAAATTCGGACAGAGATCCAACATGCCTCGGATAAAATACATATCCGAACCTGCCGAATATTTAGATATGTTGACCAGCGACCAGATTCTTGTGATGGGTATTAATCTTGTCAGCGACAAGATGGTGGAAATTAGATATCAATACAAAGAAGAGTTCGTCGAAGAATCCGGGAGAACCAAAGTAGTCATAGCAGCCTATACCACAGCTCAAGCCCGTTTGAAGTTGTACAGTTATTTATAACAATTAGGACCCTGTGCCTTATACGCCGATACAGACTCAGTCGTGTATACCTCTAGGCAAGGCGAGTGGAAACCATAACTTGGTGACTACCTAGGAGATCTTACCGATGAAGTGCCCGACAACAGAATAATAGAGTTTGTCACCGGTGGACCGAAGAACTATGCTTACAAGATTGCCAGACCCGATAAGGATGGAAATATGACCATATGTAAAGTGAAAGGCATCACTCTCAACTACAAGAACTCCTTGACCATCAACTTTGATACGATCAAGGACATGGTCATTAACAACAGAGATGACGTCAAGACCGTGAGGAACGACTTCAAGATCACGAGAGACCATAAGAGATTACTTACCATACATCAAGACAAAGACTACATGATAGTCTTCGACAAAAGAATCATCATGCAGGACTACAGCACGCGACCGTACGGATTTTAAGAGGGTCGTCTATCCTGTAATGGCCAAAAGAAGGTTTTCCGGCAATTTACGCCCCTGCACGAAAGATAGCATACTGTTGGCCCTTTCGTGAGGTTGAAGATACTGTCGGAAGATAGACGATTCTCAATTGTACATAATTGTTTATATGTGTAAAGATTGTGAAATAAAAAATGTGTACATTATTATACGTTTGTTGTTTATATATAAAAAAAAGGTTAATGCAGCCTCACAAGCCAGTCACAAGCCTGGATAAATGCAGAGTGACCTTCTATTTGGTAACTTTATATCTCCTTTGTTAGATGTGTACAATAAACTGGAAATTTATCCGAGAAACACAGATACAAATCACACATTAATGACGTAGGGTTAGACATAGCACTCATTAATAACGAAATACCTTACCTAAAACGTTTGGACATAGGCCCTATTCTTACTGAATAGGTACTAAGTCTTCGGTTTTCCATAAGTGTATTTACCTTCAAGCCATTATTGGGGACTGCTCGATTCAGACAGATGTGAGAGCCGTAATTAGTCACGGCTGACTGAATTCAGGAGGGAAAAATTATTTAACATACGGGCAATAGGTCTATAGTGACTCGATACACTACTCACACACACACACTGGATCCACCCATGCCTATTACATTAAGGAAGTACATCATTTGTTGATAAACACGAAGCGATATATTCCATTCTGACATCTCCAAGGAAAGGTAAATTGATTTTCAAAAAGGCGGTGGGCGGGAGATATCACTTTGAGTATGATCACAGTTCCTCTAGTTGATTTTGTCATGTAAGATGTATGTTGATCTTTTTTTTTTAATTGTCCGTTTTCTCATGTTTCATCCATTTGAATAAATGAATAATATGTCCATTGGCGGAAAATATAACATTTATTTACACGAGCTTTAGAAACAGATAGAAACGCGGACCTTTGATAAAGATAATTGAACTTTTTACTGCTATTTCATATAAACTGGACCTTACCAGTGAAATTCCTATTATGGGTGGATCCATATTTTTTTCGTGGGGACGATTGCCAAGCTTAAAAGATAGTCCAGACACGTTTTATATATTTGCTGTATATATTTTGAAAATTCTAGGGCAGAGGGAGGGGTCCGTTTTCGCCAATTACAGTTTTTAAATTTTGTATCAAAAGCGCGAATTATTAAAATTTCCAATGTATCAAAAGCGCCAATTTACCTGTACGAAAATTAATAAGTTTTACAATCAATTAAAAGTTACCTACATGTACATGTATCTAATTATATAGCAGGTAAGTAATGTTTACTTGACAAAAATGCTCACTCAGTTCAATTTGGCGGATCATTTAAGCAGTTAATATTTGAACGGTTAAGATGGATGTTCCGATTAAAAAAATAGACCAAACTTCAAGCAATAACCTATGTTAAACTTAGAAGTATACCAATGCTGAAGCTGTACGTACCAGAAAGGAGTTGGAAAATTGAAAAATACAGGAGATATAACAAGACAACAATTTGTGTTTGCTGTTAGCTACAAAAATCAGTCATTGGTGAAATGAATGGTCAATTGACACTGTAACGATGTAAATAGTTTTACAATTTTAAGCATGTGTTTAACCGACTTTTAAATGACTTTAACTCCACCAGGTTTAACCTACTGGTCCCAAGCCCAGAAAAAGGAGGAGGGTTAACTGTTAGCTGTAAAAGTCAATCATAAATACATTACGCTTAAAATCATCAGTAAAAAAAATTAAGCCAAATTGGCGCAAACGTATGAATTTATTTTTGGCGCATTTGATACCTAAAATTCAGAACATTTATTGGCGCAAACGTAAAATTGGCGCAAATGAACACCCGCCTCCACACACACTAGATCCGCCCATGCCTATTACACTAAAGAAGTACATCATTTTTAGATAAACACATAGCGATATATTCCGTTCTGACATCTCCAGGAGAGATAAATTGATATATTCCGTTCTGACATCTCCAGGAGAGATAAATTGATTTTCAAAAAGATGGTGGACAGTATGATCACAATATCTCTAGTTGATTTAGTCGTGCAGTAAGATGTATGTTGATCTTTTTTTTTAAATTGTCCGTTTTCTCATGTTTCATCCATTTGAATAAATGAAGAATATTTTTTCAATGAATTTATATACAAGCGGCTCAAAGATGAATAGTTCATTCATGACATGAATGGAAATTTCCCAAAATGCTTTATTTTATATAAATTGTAGAATATATTGCACATTTCGGTAAAAGTATGATTAAAGTCTGTCAAGAAACAAATTCAGTTTATTTTTTGGAAAAAAATGTGATATAATATAAAATATAAGATTATGGAAAAATTAACGTTTGCAGCACTTTTTGCCAAAGCTTGTGTCTTGCTTATGAAGAAAAAAAAAGCAATATCACATATATTATTTTACGCATTTCCATCATAACAGGATTTTGTTATTGCTCTTATATCTAAATGTCCGATTAACGGGTACGATAACCTATCCGTTAATTTTCTCCGTAAACTAGAAGTTTAACGGGAACGTTAACGGGTGCGTTAAGTTATGGAGGCTTCGTGAATACCAATTTTTTAGCGGAATTTTTTAACGGAGATGTTAATGGATGCGGTAGTTAACGGACGCTTTGTGAATAAGTCCCGGGACGTATAGTTGGTAACAAGAGTGTACGACCGGGACGTATAGTTTGTAACAAGAGTGTACGACCGGAACGTATAGTTTGTATCAAGAGTGTACGACCGGGACGCATAGTTTGTAACAAGAGTGTACGACCGGAGCGTATAGTTTGTAACAAGAGTGTACGACCGGGACGTATAGTTTGTAACAAGAGTGTACGACCGGAACGTATAGTTTGTATCAAGAGTGTACGACCGGGACGCATAGTTTGTAACAAGAGTGTACGACCGGAGCGTATAGTTTGTAACAAGAGTGTACGACCGGGA
>MJUT01030997.1:322653-337655 GCA_002080005.1 Gigantidas platifrons
TGGTTTAATAGTTAGCGTGCTCGCCTCGAGTGCCGTCGATCGTGGGTTCATCGTTGGTTTAATAGTTAGCGTGCTCGCCTCGAGTGCCGTCGATCGTGGGTTCATCGTTGGTTTAATGGTTAGCGTACTCGCCTCGAGTGCCGTCGATCATGGGTTCATCGTTGGTTTAATAGTTAGCGTGCTCGCCATCGTTGGTTTAATGGTTAGCGTGCAGGCCATCGTTGGTTTAATGGTTAGCGTGCTCGCCATCGTTGGTTTAATGGTTAGCGTGCAGGCCATCGTTGGTTTAATGATTAGCGTACTCGCCATCGTTGGTTTAATGGTTAGCGTGCTCGCCATCGTTGGTTTAATGGTTAGCGTACTCGCCATCGTTGGTTTAATGGTTAGCGTGCTCGCCTCGAGTGCCGTCAATCGTGGGTTCATCGTTGGTTTAATAGTTAGCGTTCTCGCCATCGTTGGTTTAATGGTTAGCGTGCTCGCCTCGAGTGCCGTCGATCGTGGGTTCGAACCCCACTGAGATCAAACCGAAGACTATGAAGTTGGTATTTGTTGCTTATCCGCTAAGCACAAAGCATTAAGGATAAAGAGCAACGACTGGTTGGCTCAGAATTATACAAAATATAACATTTTGTGGAAGAGACTACCGTAATTAGGGTTGAATAATGCGCATTGGTGCATAATGCGCACCCCCTATTGGCTTTGAAAATCTCCAGAAAAAAAACTTGTTTGTGTCTATATAATGCACATGGACTTTCAAAAAAAATCGCCGTCGGAAATGTAGAATTAAATATCAATCGTATATATTTTTCAGTCCTTGAGCATGTTTCATTTGCTGGTAGAATATAGGAACCATTTATCTCTTTTCATCTTAAATAAAGTTGCAAAATACGAAATATTTTGGGTTTTATTGCCGTTTTCATATGATGTTTTTATTATCCGGATGTTGTGTAATGGATTCTAAATCTAGTACTGCATCGGTAAATATAAGTTTAAATTCCGGATCTGAACGTATATTAACGCAGTTGATAGTTGAAGGTGACAGAAAATAATGATATAGAATAAATAAAGGCAAACAATTGTCACTTATTATGACACTGTTGAACATTGCTAAGCTTGTGAGGAGTTGTAGAAAATACGGTTGTTACATACGGTTGTTTATTTAGTGATGAAATAGCATACATCAAAGAGCGCCGACAATCCGTTATTTTTTGGTATTTCTAAAATTGACCATATAATTAATGATCGTGAATGAACTTCAAACAATGCCTTTTATTTAGTGATGAAATAGCATCCAAGCCATGCAATCATAACAGATTGTTGTATTTTTTTGTTAATCGGATTTAACTTCACCTGGGAGCAATCAAGCTAATTAGACTTGACATAATCGACAAATATATTTTATTGTTTCCTTTCTTATTATTTCAATCACTATAATCTTGTGTAAATGTTCCAGACCATACGCGTATTTGAACCGTACGTGTACGGTCCGGACCGTATGAGTATACTCGTACGGTCCGACCGTACGCGTATGGTCCGACCGTATGAGTATACTCATACCGGTCTAGTACGAGCTGGACCATACGGGTATTTAGACCATATGGGTTTTTTCAATACAAACATTATATCATAAACTTTTATTGAGTTTTACAAATTATATTTATCATAATTATTATTACTTTAAACAAAACACCATCACCTCATGAAAAGTAAACAGTTTTTTATCAATAATGCAATTTTAATTGTCTACCTGAATCACATTTTCGCATGCACGCCCAGAGTGACACTTGCTGTTACAAGGAACGTCGGACTTTCTACACTTACATGTTTTGATCATGGATGTTACCTTGCATTTACATCTGTTGCTTGCAAGAGAAAATACTTGCTCGCTTTGCAGCAGCATGCAGAGAAATTTCTTCTTTTTTCCAATGCGAAGTTTCAACTTTACGTGCCAAAAGTTCTATATCACCCATATCATAACATGAATTTAACACACCAAATTCACATGATAATTTGTACAAATTTGCATCTTTACCAATAATATCATCAATTCTACACAATAATCGTGGTAGATCACCAGATGCCCTATCAACAATAGGTATTCTTACGGCTACAAAACTACCTTTTTCAATTTTTGCATTAGACTTTGACACTTTCTTATTGTATTTTCTCATCACTAAAACATTAGTAATTCTCTCGGTCTTCTCACAAGTAAACAGTTGGTTTGATGGTTTTTGTAATAAAGTTCCTAAATATAGCTTCAAATGTTTCTTCCCACATTCTGTTTACTGGCGATTACTTCAATAACTTTATTCAATTTCAAACTATTTTGTTAACTACGAGTGAGCAGAATTCACTTATTACGAACATGCTAAATTCAGGACATGTAAGTTTGTAATACTAGTAGATTAGTCAGACTTATTTCTAAATTGTACAATTGCGATAATTAACTTTTTTTTTAATATATTTTAGATTCGAATAAAGTTGATCTGTAAAATATTTTTGAAGCCTCGATAATCTCTTAAAACTAGGCAGACCGTACGCGTACGGTCCAAATACGCGTATGGTCTGGAACATAAACACAGTTTGGCAGTCTAATTATACACTAAGTAATTGTGACATTTTTGGTCTTCACATGTACATTGAAATTATTGATTATTTTACACATGGCTAGACAAACGTTTATATTTAGGTATGCAAGATGTGTAATATAAAATAACCATAAATTAATTTACTACGATAAATTGACACTTCCTTAATTAGGGATCGTCTCAAAATGTGACAGTTTTTTTCCAACGAAGTTAGTTTCGTTTGGTAGGTGGGTGGTTTTCAGCTGTCACGTTTGGAAAAAAAAACAAAATCGCACATTGAGATTTGTCAATAAATCTATAAAAATGCACTTAAAAAACGGCATAAAATTGAATGGAACATCGTTTTAATTTATACTAAGCAACAAAGTGAAATCATCTAACAATGTAGTCTTCTTACCTTTCAATGATTGTGTTTTATATTATATAAATATAAACAATTTTGAGATTGGGCCAAAAATGACCCTTATGATATCCACTCCTTTGATACTTTTTTGTATTTTTTTTTTAAACAAGTTGCTGCCCCTACGACGTAAAAAAATTGTATCCGTTTTAGCAATTAGAAATGACAACGTATTTGAGTTTCTAATATTTTGTAGATATTTCAACCTTAAAAAGTCAGAGGATAATTTTACAGCAAATGTAAAATTCACAAGTAACATGAAAATAATGAACAGAGTATGGGAAAACACGTTAATATTTCCATTGAACTTTGCATGAAATGGGAGCCCTTTTGCCCACCTTCAAAGGTATTAATTGTTGTAAAACGTTTTAACCAAATTCGGAAATATTCAAAGGGTCTATCAACTCTATAGAACGTCAAAAACATCTAAATGACTTTACTCCATTTTGATCGCAAGTCGTATAAATAAAAGGATGAACATGCAAGTATAAAATTTACCCGACAGGAAGAACAGGATCGACATTTACCCGACAGGTATAGCAGGATCGGCATTTACCCGACAGGTATAGCAGAATCGACATTTACCTGACAGGAAGAACATAATCGACATTTACCCGACAGGTATAGCAGAATCGACATTTACCTGACAGGAATAGCAGGATCGACATTTAACCTGACAGGTGTAGCAGAATCGACATTTACCCGACAGGTATAGCAGGATCGACATTTACCCGACAGGTATAGCAGGATCGACATTGACCCAACAGGTATAGCAGAATCGACATTTACCCAACAGGTATAGCAGGGTCGACATTTACCCGATTGGTATAGCTGAATCGACATTTCCCGACAGGTATAGCAGGATCGACATTTACCAGACAAGAAATGCAGGATCGACATTTACCCGACATGTATAGCAAGGTCGACATTTACCAGACAGGAATAGCAGGCTCGAAATTTACCCGATAGGCATAGCTGAATCGACATTTACTCAACAGGTATAGCAGGATCGACATTTACCCGACAGGACTAGCAGGATCGACATTTACATAACAGGAATAGCAGGATCGTCATTTACTCGACAAGTATAACAGGATCGATATTTACCCGACAAGTATAGCAGGATCGACATTTACCCGACAGGAATAACAGGAACGACATTTGCCCGACAAGTATAGCAGCATCGACATTTACCCAAGTATAGCAGGATTGACATTTACCCGACAGGAATAGCAGGATCGACATTTACCCAACAGGAATAGCAGGATCGTTATTTACCCGACAAGTATAACAGGATCGACATTTACCCGACAAGAATAGCAGGATTGACATTTACCCTACAGGTATAGCAGGATCGTCATTTACTCGACAAGTATAACATGATCGACATTTACCAGACGAGTATAGCAGCATCGACATTTACCCAAGTATAGCAGGATTTACATTTACCCGACAGGAATAGTAGGATCGACATTTACCCAACAGGAATAGCAGAATTGACATTTACCCTACAAGTATAACAGGATCGACATTTACCCGACAAGTATAGCATGATTGACATTTACCCGACAAGTATAGCAGGATTGACATTTACCCGACAGGTATAGCAGGATCGACATTTACTCGTCATGTATAGCAGGATCGACATTTACCCCACAGAAATAGCAGGATCGACATTTATCCGACAGGTATAGCAGGATCGACATTTACCCGACAGGTATAGCATGATCGACATTTGTCCGACAAGCATAGCAGGATCGACATTTACCCGACAGGTATCGCAGGATCGACATTTACCCGACAGGAATAGCAGGATCGACATTTACCCAACAGGTATAGCAGGATCGACATTTACCCGACAGGAATAGCAGGATCGACATTTACTCGACAGGAATCGCAGGATCGACATTTACCCGACAGGAATAGCAGGATCGACATTTTCAAGGAACACAAAACAGTCTTATAATTTACATTTTCCAATCGTGCCATTGGCCAATCGAAGCATATCATTTTTGTAAGGAACCGAGCAAATAAAATGAAGTAAAACTATGTGACATCACAACATTATAGAAAAAATTACTTCTCCCAAATACTAACCACCTTCAAAAAGTTGAAGATTATATACGAGGTTAACCATGTACAATTAGTTGTTAATCATAGGTCTGTTTTATATTCCTTTGGAATTTCAACCAAAGATGAAGAACTGGATCTACCATCGATCTACTGGATTCCCAAATTACACAAGTGTCATTGTCGGGTCTGCCAAATGCTTCACGAAACCTCTTTTCAAATTATTCACATGTATTCACATGTATTCTATCGGTGGTCAAAACTGGGCCTCAGAGATACTGTGACACTAGCTACTCTGGGGGTGGTGTGAATCAGATGTGAATTCTGAAGAACTCTAAAGATCAGGTAGAGTACATACAATCTAGGTCCCTCTCCTCCTGCAATAGCATTAAAACATTTGACTTCTCTACCCTCTACACAACTATTTCTCACTCTAAGCTGACGGACAGATTAAGGGAGTTGGTCCAACTGTGTTACATAAAAAGGAATGGCCATTGTAGATACAAATACCTTGAGCTAGGAAGTGACAGATCTTATTTTGTAAATAAAAAAAAAGAAAAGAAAAAGAAAAAACACTCTGATTCTACTAAAAAGTTCTCTGAAAGTGATATCATCAACATGCTCGAGTTTTTGATTGACAACTTATGTCTATGTTTGGAGGACGTGTTTTTCAACAGACAATTGGATAACCTATGAGTACAAACTGTTCCTCTTCTCGCAGACTTGTTCCTTTATTCGTATGAGGCAGACTTCATACAGGGGAAATAAATCGGAACATTTATGCATACTCATAGCCGCACACTCGACCATTAGTTCACTATGTAGCTTTAATGAGGGGGCGATTGTTGAACGCAAAATGAGGTATTTTTATGAATTTTTACTTGGACAAAAGAGATGCTTTAAATTTTACCATTGTGAACTTTCCATTTATATGTAACAGCACCTGCTGTTGCTTGAGGTTCCTATCAGGATTTCCTTGATAGAGGGTTGCTGCTAACAAGGAAGCTACTGAACCAAGGGTTCATCTTGGTTATATTTAAATCATCATTTCGACAGATTTACGGTTGCCCCCATGATTTGGTTGACCGTTATGGAATACCGGTGTCACAAATGACCACGTAAACACTTCCCGGTCCTTTCCTCGTCGACTTATCACGGGGTTTGTAACTAGATTAACGGACGGGTGTTACTAGTGGAACAGGAACTGCCTACCCTTCCAGAGCACCTGAGTTCACCCCGGTTTTTAGTGGGTTCGTGTTACTGTTACTCGATCTTTAGTTTTATGTGTTTGTTTTGTAGATCGTTGTTTGTCCATTTGTACTTTTTCTTTTGACAGTTGTGTTGTCTGTTCTTCGATATACGGATTCTGATTATCCCTTTGGTATCTTCAACTCTTATTAATCGACCAGATTTGAAAATACACTTAGAAATACTAGTGACAAAAAAAAATGATCCGTCAAAAAAATAATTAGATTGTTCGCCTAATGGCCATTTTCCAAAGCTATATCATGGCGAGAACAAGTTTTAATACATTTCTCTGACGTCACACTATTGTTCGAACAGTGGATTATTTTTAAGAATCTACAGTTCATTCTTTTGTTCTTGAATATATGAACTTTAACCTTTTACTATTTTAGGCTTAAAAACGTGTTTTACTTATTTTGGGACTTTCGTGTCTCGAACCACTACTGGGTTTTTTAAAGTCAACTTCGACTTTCCAAACTTCCATCTTACCACTCGGCTAAGTTTACCACATTAATGAATTTTATAATTAGTATATACAACTCTTGATAGCAAGCTTTGTTAAAAAAATATCAACAATTTGCTTAAAAAAAGCAATTGATCAATATATACAAGACACGATACAAAATATTTGAGTTCCGACATAATTTATGTTCAGAACTGACGTGTATTCTCGCAATACAAAAACAACCAACGAACCGACCGCAACTTAACAAATCAGATAAACTACGGGTGAACATTTGGGACACTTGAAAGACCTTGAAATATCTAAATATAAACGATTCTATTCACTTGAAAGACCTTGAAATATCTAAATATAAACGATTCTATTCACTTGAAAGACCTTGAAATATCTAAATATAAACGAGAATCGAAAGCACGGATGGCGAAAAAATTGTGTTGTTTATTTTTTGTTAATTGTGGCTTATTTAGCTTTCTGAACATTAAAAAGGTAAAAATATAAAATGAAAACACTGTTGCAGATAGAAATGTATTATGTGAGAGAATACACTTCAACTTGTAGATTCTTAAAAATAATCAACTCGACCCTGACGGGTCTCGTTGATTATTAAGTATCTACAGTTGGAGTGTATTCTCCACTACATATTCGAAAAGATGATGTCCACTTTGTACCAGACCAACACGCAGGGGCGGATTCAAGGGGGGGCACACCCGGCGCGCCCCCTCCCTAAAATTGGAAAAAATACGATTTTTTTGCTTAAAATCGTGATTTTTCACACGAAATACCCCCAAAATTTTCGCGTCTCGCTCCGCTCGGCGCCATTATTTTCAGTGCGCCCCCCTAACTGAAAATCCGGGATCCGCCCCTGAACACGATTAGCTAGATTATTATAGTGCTAGCTCACTGAAGCTGGTCGTAGTTAGACATGTGGCTCCAGACGGACATATATTTATAATTATCCCATATCGAGCCCAAAATCTTTACTCTTGTTGCATGCTATGTGTAGTAGCAACACATACCAATTATATAGTCTTTAGTTTGACCCGACGAGGGCTCCAATCCACGATCTTTCACAATCGAGGCGAGCATGCCAACCATTACATCACCGACGCCATTGTAAATGAAATATTGCAATTGGACAGAAATAAAGCTTAAATTAGGCAAAGTAAAAATAGCTGAAGATATCTAATTTGGCGGACAACAATCGCCCTCTTACTAAAGATGCATAGTCAACTGTGGACATATGGTCGACTATGCAGCAAAGAGTAACATAACTCTTCCGATTTATTTTCTTTCGTAATTGGCAGGAAGTTTTAATGTGGGCGTTATCAAAGAGTTTGGCATTAAGTGCTGACAATTTACCACAAGACTATTGGATGCAGGTTAAACTCGGTATAGAAATTGGAAACATAACGAATGTCAAAGGACGTATCGTGGGGTCGAGCCTCTTCGGGGTCAAACCAATGACTAGATGTGCTTTCGGGTCAAACCAATGACTAGATGTGGTTCCGGGTCAAACCAATGAATAGATGTGGTTCCGGGTCAAACCAATAACTAGATGTATTTACTGCTTCTCCAGTAAGCACTTAATATTAAGGAACAAAAGCAGAGATTTGTTGACTTGTGATAAGGATAATGTGCTAGACTGAAGGGATGTCAACCCATTGGGCGTTTCGAAAAGTCGGCAAGCTAAGCTTGGTGATCTGTACAATCAGGACAGCATTATGTCACCGAAAACTAACTCGTTTTAGCCATGATATAGCAGAACAACTCATTTGTTGGACATCATCGAAATGCAACTTGTTCTAGTCATGATATAGCGGAATAATTAACTCTTGGCACTGACCGTTCAGACATTTGATATTTTCAAATTAGAAAACTCTTTTAACGACAAAAGACATCAATATTGTTTTGGTTGTAAGACAAGTCCGAGGGAATTGGACATCGAGAATGGTATTCTAATAGAGACTACTCACAGCTAGACAAAGTAAAAGGATTTAAAACTAAATATTTTTCACTTTTATTAAGATATTTTGCATCATTATTCACCAGAGGAAGAAAAATGGTGACACACATCTCCTATGGATTGCCAGATTGGATATCATCAACGAATTCTGAAAAATAAAATTAGACATATTTTCAAACAGATTCACCAAATCATAAGCTCTACATTGAGATAGCTTTTTATCTGGTAGTACAAGTGTACGTCTAGATATAAAAGATCCTACTGGTAGTACAAGTGTACGTCTAGATATAAAAGATCCTAGAGTATGGTTGTAAGTGTGAAATCAGATTTGTTCAAATCATGCATGTAAATGTATATAATGTGCTGCAGTTCAATCTTAGTTAATGGATTAATTCAGCTTTTTCAGAATTATTTTAAAAATAAATCGGTCGAGAATTGCTGAAAATCGTTTAGAACATTTACAAAGCCAATGAGTACATAGTGTAAATAAATATTAATTCTAACATGACCGCACTCTTTCCCTTTGTTAAAAAAAACAGAATTATTTCTTCGTATAATCTCACTAGCACATGCGCTGGTGAATGTGACCGACTTTTCCATTTACACCATAAATTGTAACCCGAATAATGCCGATAGAGGGCGCAGTATTATTCGAGTTACATAAATTGTGTGCGACATTTTCCGCAAGCGTAAATATAAATTACCGTCTTCCAATCAAGTATACTACCGTATTTGTACTCTTTAGACATATCAGAATCGAAATAAATCATGGAAACCAGAATGTGCTTTCGAGTTTTAAAATGGATTGGCGGATATTAGTAAATTTTATCCCTCGCTTCTGGCTCGGGATAAAATACTAATATCCGCCAATCCATGTTACTCCCAACACATTCTGGCTTCCACGATTTATTTCTTAAATAATGGCAAGCTATTTTAGTAACAAGAAATGTGTGCATCACAAAATACGCCCTTTGACCTAATGACCCCAAAATAAATAGGGTTCTTCCCCTTCCACATGGGAATCATGTGGCCAAGTTGGTTAAAGATCCAATATACAGAAGTAAAGTTATCATGTGGAAATGATCCTGTTGTCAAATTCTATTTATAGTAACTGTGACCTTGACCTTTGACCTAATGATCCCAAAATAAATAGGGTTCTTCCCCTTCCACAGGGGAATCATGTGGTCAAGTTTGGTAAAGATCCGATGTACAGAACTAAAGTTATTGTGCGGAAACGCTGTGTGGACGCCCGCCCGCCATACCCAATCACATTACGACCCGTCTCGAGACGGGCGTAAAAAAGTAGCCGTAGAATATTAACCTTCTCACAAACTCCAGGTGAGGTGGCCTAGCCTTTATAATTTAGAAAACATGTTATCTAGCAAATATTATTTCAATCATAAAAATAAAAAATAGCTGTAATTAATGTCGAGGATCTAGAGACCAATCACAGCATTTCATATTTCGCTAAAAAGTTTTATTAATAGTGAATACCCACCATCGAAGTCAATAATTCCATCTCCGTTTGTATCCGTCTCCGCCATTAATTCCTCTGGGGTTCTGGTTTCTCCTTTCAAGACGGTTTCCATGTCATCCCTCAATTCATCTATATCAACAACACCATCGTGATCCTCATCAAGAAGCTTAAACATTTCTGCCCATTTTTCCTCTGGTCTGCCCTTGCCAGCACCAATTCCTACAAAATAGTCATTGAAAATTGTAATGTTAAGATGGAAATACAATGTTAGTCCATCTTAAAACCAAAAAGTACCAGATGGAACGTCATACTGTACACATGTATTCGTTTCTATCGATACACGTAACATCTAGTTTTGGTCCATCTTATGTAACCTTTCATTCATCGTTTCCGTTTATCAGGTGCACGACAATTATATGTTCATCACACAACTGCTCTTGATGTCTTAAGAAGTTATGATAACCCACGATAGTAGGCTCAACGTCCATTGGTCAGTTAAAAATATATGTGACCCCATATAGGATGTAGTTACATGGTCGAGTATCGCTATAGAATGATTAGATCTGAATTTGATTAGTAAAGTCCAATTTTAATTCGACGAGTAGAAAAGTCGAACTTTAATTCGAAGAGTAGAAAAGTCGAACTTTAATTCGAAGAGTAGAAAATTCGAACTTTAATTCGACGAGTAGAAAAGTCGAACTTTAATTCGACGAGTAGAAAAGTCGAACTTTAATTCGACGAGTAGAAAAGTCCAATTTTATTTCGATAGGTAGAAAAGTCCAATTTTAATTTGGTTAGTAGAAAATCTTATTTTTAATTCGATGAGTAGAAAAGACTAATTTTAATTCGAATTAGGATTATTAGAAAAACATTTCATTTTGCAAAAAAAAAAAACAATAAAAAAAACCACTAAATGGACGAAAAGGTTCCAATACCGGAATTGGAAATTAGCACGTCTTGGTCAAGTTTCTTAAATATGAAAGAGATAGAGGACTGCCTTCCTCTGCACAAATTCCGTAATGCTTCCCTTTTTGACATACTTTTATGTCAAATGTAAACTCCATGCATTTTTCTGAGGAATTCGTCAAACAGACAATGCTTTACATACAGAATAAAACACTTGGGGAGTTTTAGGGTCTTTTAAAATGGCAAGATTATAAGCCCCTCAATTAACCCCGACATTGACTATGGGTCATAGTGTGACTGGGCCATGGTGTAATAAATTGTGTGACTGGGCCATGGTGTAATAAATTGTGTGACTGGGCCATGGTGTAATAAATTCTTAGGATCGGTCTACTAGAAATTATTGAGGGGTCGTGATGAACGTGATCCTATTGTAGTTGGATCTTACAACTACCTATGCAATCAGAGGATATCACCACTACGTTGGGAGTTAAGAACACTCAGACGAGTTGGTAATCATACATTATGTGTCAGTTTGTAAGAGACTTGCGTCGTCGATGTTTTGCTCTGGGTATTCCGGTTTCCTCCACCAATAAAACTGACCGCCACGATACAACTTAAATTATTTTGAAAGTGACGTAAACATAATAAACCTAAGCTAGAAGTTATTGCACGAAGGTCATTGTGACTATAGAAGGCGACGACAACACCAACAGACCCTCTACAATACACCAAACATTTTTTGGACAGATTAACATTTTAAAATTTCCAAATTATATATTTCAAATTTCGGTAAAACGTAAAATTTGAAGAATTACTAACCTCTTTTCTCTCCCCATCTGCCCCATCTGACACGTCTGGCTGCTCTGTACAATGAATAACCAGTACTAATATATCCGAAATACTTTTTGTCTTTATTCTTTTTTCCATACGGGTAACTTGCAGAAACAGTCATGCAGATGACAATCAACAGAAGACAAGCAAGGGTCAGACGCATCTTGAATATTTATTGAGACTGAAAATAAAATTATGAAAATTAAGCATCTTCAAATTTACAAAATTCTTTCAAGAAATAGGCATATATCAATATTGTCAACATCTTTCTGGTCTCCTTAAGTACACCTAGACTACTTTTCAAGCAATGTTGAGGTGTTTTTATTTGTGTTGCTACACAAGTCTTATTCCAGTTTTTATACTAAACAGCAAGTAGAGTGGTTCGATTTGCTTTCAAAAATATTTTTTATTAAACATTTTATAATTAAGGTTTGAATCTCGATGATAGAATTTGTCAGTGACTTGAGAGGTCGGTTTTCTCCAGAAATAAAACTGAAATATTGTTGAAAGTGGCGTTAAAGACCATAAACCTAAAAAACAGCGAATCTCAATATCAACAATTAGGATTGATTTTCAACACTTTTTTCGACATAGGAATGTAACAAAAGGAATACAATTCTTTATAATGCGGCCTTCAATACAATATTTCTCAATTGCCAATTAAGATTCATATTAACACAAGGGTATGTTCTACTTGCCATTTGATTAAAAGAAAAAATCAAATTTAACCTAAATGAAAAAAAAAATGCATTAGATGCAACAGTAAAATTGTTTTACATGGGATATTTTGCAGAACATCCGAGAAAGAAATAGCAAACTGCAGAATTACCATTCCCCAAAGTCACGTTCGACAGATTCATCCGTTTTATATAGAATTTGTAATTATAGTATTTTGTTCTATGGAGTTAAATAAGAGTGTTCAACTTTTTGATAAAAGAATAAACACACATGAATACAAATTGTATAGAAGCAACAGCAGTCAAAATAACTACCAACGTTCATATATTCACAAGTTGTATTATGCCTCAAAATTGTATCAGAAATGAGAATTTGCCAAATGTACCATATTGATACATTTTTCAGGAAGTAGGTTTTTCTATACATTTTTAAAACTGGTATAAATGATTTGTAACATGAAGCTATGCAATATCACATCTAGGTCGTCGATAACTGCAGGCAGGCTCTGGAAACGATTATCTCCCTTGGCTATATACTCGGCCATTACAGCCAAAAAGTGTTAGGTAAATGAGTTTGCCAGACATTTATTTATGGATATATTGTTGCAAAATATGGATGCAATAGTTTGAAATATATAATTTCACAAGGAGGTTTGTATTATTTTACATTCAACATACGTCTTGTAAAATTTTGGATGTAAAGTAAAATATAATCAAATTTTGGGCCAAATTTTACCAGCGAGCTGCTGTTAAGTTCGGATCATAATAGGGAAGATTTTTAGTTTGACAAATTTTTCTGAATGGATTTTTTTTCTTTTGTAAGGTATTTTTACCTGAATTTTTATATATAAATTATAGGTTATCTATTTTTATAAAATAAATTAATTAATAAAAACACGTGTTTTCTTAGAATATGGTAAATCAGAGGATTTATGATATGCAAAGCAGATGTTTGTTTACAAACAATAATTATATATACAAGTGTATTTTGTAAACAACTAATGGTATGTAGATATCTAACATAGTTAGCATTTAATCCAAATTTTATTAAGCATACATATGCATTTTAGATTTTATTTTATGAATATAAATTATTTAAAACAGAGGATCTATTTAGATGGGCTTCCCAGTATTGATTTAATTTTTTTTTAAATATAAGCTTATAGACAAACCGTGTTAATCACTACTGGTTCATTTTTTTTTTACAAAAAGAAAATTTCAGTAGTAATTTTATAATATTATACAGTACTATGATTATCTCCCTTCATTCAAATTCCTTAAAAAGCGTTTTCCCCAATAATTATTGTTAATTCAACTTATTGCATTTAATTGTTATATTTTTAAATTGTTATCAATATTAAACAATAACTTTTTTATGTTCATATTTATATGAATGTTATAGTTGCATATTATGAATATTATAGTTGCAATTATTTAAATTAAATATACCTACCTCGAAGAACTTTTGGATTTATTTATATAATCAACGCCCATTTTTTTATTTCATTATATTGCCGAACTTCCTACGGTCTTTACCGTATATTATAATTATACTTCGGTATGTTCCGACTTATTTTGGTCGATTCGAAATTAGCATACGCACGTCAAATACGTCAAACAATTATACAATTAAAAGTTTCTCGATATATGCGAACTGGACGAGTATTCCTTTATTTATTATAAAATCCCGAGATATATCGAATGGTAAAATCGGCCATTTTCTAGCATGTTATTTGTCGATTCCATCCCTGCAGGGCTCTCTAATAAAACTACAGGCCAGATATAAAGTGTGCAATATCTCGTATCTACGTGTATTATTTCATAGTTCTAAGCTGTTGCTTACATTCTGGTATATAAACCACAACAAAGAGCAAAAGGAAAATAGAATGCATTCATGTTACAACACTATGCATATGCTGTGGTCCCTAGCTGAAGATCATAAACGTGTTGTACTATTCATTTTTACAATGGTATACTTAAGGTTCATTAAAACACTTATCAAACTCAAAGGTATACTCGATATGCCAATTTGATTTTATCATAATTTCTTTAGTGTCCTTCAATATTTTATTTGAAAACAAATTAACCCAAAACAATAGACATCATACACTTCTAATAATGGGTTGTAAAGTTTCCGGTTTTTCACGATTCAACATCATATTTCGTTTTTTATAGAATTAACATCTTTTTTTTTTCTTTTTTTTTTTAATATTTAGAAATAAAGAGCACAACATGATTTTAATGGTATAGGATAGCCACTCCCACCATATATATATATATATAGCGTTATTAAATTTGAAAATGTTGAAGAGATACCCCTGAACTTGAAAACATTGAAAATATGGCGTACATTTTGCTACCTTTCCCACTTCCGATACAATT
>MJUT01030997.1:349634-360812 GCA_002080005.1 Gigantidas platifrons
GTTAGCGTGCTCGCCTCGAGTGCCGTCGATCGTGGGTTCATCGTTGGTTTAATGGTTAGCGTGCTCGCCTCGAGTGCCGTCGATCGCTGGTTCATCGTTAGTTTAATGGTTAGCGTGCTCGCCTCGAGTGCCGTCGATCGTGGGTTCATCGTTGGTTTAATGGTTAGCGTGCTCGCCTCGAGTGTCGTCGATCGTGGGTTCATCGTTGGTTTACTAGTTAGCGTGCTCGCCTCGAGTGCCGTCGATCGTGGGTTCGAACCCCACTGAGATCAAACCGAAGACTATGAAGTTGGTATTTGTTTCTTATCCGCTAAGCACAAAGCATTAAGGATAAAGAGCAACGACTGGTTGGCTCAGAATTAAACAAAATATAACATTTTGTGGAAGAGACTATGCAAGATGTGTAATATAAAATAACCATAGATTAATTTCCTACGATAAATTGACACTTCCTCTATTTGCATTTCTAAGCAACAAAGTGAAATCATCTAACAATGTAGTCTTCTTACCTTTCAATGATTGTGTTTAATATTATATATATATAAACAGTTTTGAGATTGGGCCAAAAATTACCCTTATGATACCCACTCCTTTGATACTTTTTGTATTTTTTCTAAACAAGTTCTTCCCCTACGATGTAAAAAATTGTATCCGTTTTAGCAATTAGAAAGGACAACGTATTTGAGTTTCTAATATTTTGTAGATATTTCAACCTTAAAAAATCAGAGGATAATTTTACAACAAATGTAAAATTCACAAGTAACATGAAAATGATTAACAGTTTATGAGAAAACATGTTATTTGCATTGAACTTTGCATGAAATGGGAGCCCTTTTGCCCACCTTCAAATGTATTAATTGTGGTAAAACGTTTTAATCAAATTCGGAAATATTCAAAAGGTCTATCAACTCTATAGAACGTCAAAAACATCTAAATGACTTTACTCCATTTTGATCGCAAGTTGTATAAGTAAAAAGATGAACATGCAAGTATAAAATTTACCCGACAGGAAGAACAGGATCGACATTTACCTGACAGGAAGAAGAGGATCGACATTTACCCGACAGGTATAGCAGGATCGGCATTTACCCGACAGGTATAGCAGAATCGACATTTACCTGACAGGAAGAACAGAATCGACATTTACTTAACAGGAATCGCAGGATCGACATATACCCGACAGATATAGTAGGATTGATATTTACCCGACAGGTATAGTAGGATCGACATTTACCTGACAGGTAAACCAGGATCGACATTTGCCCAACAGGAAGAACAGGATCGACATTTACCTGACCGGTATAGCAGGATCGACATATACCCGACAGGAATAGCAGGATCGACATTTACCAACAGGAATAGTAGGATTGATATTTACACGACAGGTATAGTTGGATTGACATTTACCCGACAGAAATAGCAGGATCGACGTTTACCCGAGAGGTATAGCAGGATGGACATTTACCCGACAGGTATAGCAGGATCGACATTTACCTGACAGGAATAGCAGGATCGACATTTACCTGACAGATATAGCAGGATCGACATTTACCCGACAGGAATAGCAGGATCGACATTTACCTGACAGATATAGCAGGATCAAATTTACTCGAGAGGTATGGCCGGAAAAACATTTACCCGAGAGGTATAGCAGGATCGACATTTACATGACAGATATAGCAGGATCGACATTTACCTGACAGGAATAGAAGGATAGACATTTCCCTGACAGATATAGCAGCATCGACATTTACCTGACAGGCATAGCAGGATCGACATTTACCCGACAGGTATAGCAGGATCGACATTTACCTGACAGGTATAGCAGGATCGACATTTACCCCACAGGAATAGCAAGATCGACGTTTACCTGACAGAAATCGCAGGATCGACATTTACCTGACAGGAATAGCAGGATCGACATTTACCTGACAGGTATAGCATAGATCGACATTTACCTGACAGGAATAGCACAGATCGATATATACCCGACAGGAATTGCAGGGTCGACATTTACCCGACAGGAATCGCAGGATCGATATATACTCGACAGGTAAGGCAGGATCGACATTTTCCAAACAGGTATAGCAGAATCGACATTTATCTGACAGGAATCGCAGGATCGACATTTACTCGAGAGGCATAGCAGAATCGACATTTACCCGACAGGTATAGCAGAATCGACATTTACTTGACAGGTATAGCAGGATCGACATTTACCCGACAGGAATAGCAGGATCGACATTTACCTGATAGGAATCGCAGGATCGACATTTACCCGACAGGAATCGCAGGATCGACATTTTCAAGGAACACAAAACAGTCTTATTTACATTTTCCAATCGTGCCATTGGCAAATCGGCGCATATAATTTTTGTAAGGAACCGAGCAAATAGTGAACTTAGCACACAACAATAAAATGAAGTAAAACCATGTGACATCCAAACATTATAGGAAAAATGACTTCTCCAAAATACTTCAAAAAGTTGAAGTTACGAGGTTGACCATGTACACTTCAGGGGCGGATCGAGGATTTCAAGTTACGGGGGGGGGCGCACTTAAAATAATCGCGCCGAGCGGAGCGAGGCGGGACAAATTTGGGGGTATTTCGTGTGAAAAATCACTATTTTACGCAAAAAAATAATATTTTTTCCAATTTTAGGGGGGCGCGCGCCGGGTGCGCCCCCCCCCTGGATCCGCCCCTGCAATTTGTTGTAAATCATAGGTCTGTTTTATATTCCTATCGGCGGTAAGAGATACTGTGAAACTAGCTACTCAATGGGTGGTGTGAATCAGATGTGGATTCTGAAGAACTCTAAAGATCGACATTTACCTGACAGGAATCGAAGAATCGACATATACCCGACAGATATAGTAGGATCGACATTTACCCGACAGGAATAGTAGGATTGATATTTACACGACAGGTATAGTAGGATTGACATTTACCCGACAGATATAGCAGGATCGACGTTTACCCGAGAGGTATAGCAGGATCGACATTTACCCAAGAGGTATAGCAGGATCGACATTTACCTGACAGGAATAGCAGGATCGACATTTACCTGACAGATATAGCAGGATCGACATTTACCCGACAGGAATACCAGGATCGACATTTACCTGACAGATATAGCAGGATCGAAATTTACTTGAGAGGTATAGCAGAATCGACATTTACCCGAGAGGTATAGCAGGATCGACATTTACCTGACAGGAATAGCAGGATTGACATTTACCTGTCAGGAATACCAGGATCGACATTTACCTGACAGATATAGCAGGATCGAAATTTACTCGAGAGGTATAGCAGAATCGACATTTACCCGAGAGGTATAGCAGGATCGACATTTACCTGACAGGAATAGCAGGATCGACATTCACCTGACAGATATAGCAGGATCGACATTTACCTGACAGGCATAGCAGGATCGACATTTACACGACAGGGATAGCAGGATCGACATTTACCTGACAGGTATAGCAGGATCGACATTTAACTGACAGGAAAAGCAGGACCGATATTTACCTGACAGGAATAGCAGGATCGACATTTACCCGATAGGTATAGCCGGATCGACATTTACTCCACAGGAATAGCAGGATCGACATTTACCTGACAGGAATAGCAGGATCGGCATTTACCCGTCAGGTATAGCACAGATCGACATTTACCTGACAGGAATAGCACAGATCGACATATACCCGACAGAAATTGCAGGATCGACATTTACCTGACAGGAATCGCAGGATCGATATATACTCGACAGGTAAGGCAGGATCGACATTTTCCCGACAGGAATAGCAGGATCGACATTTATCTGACAGATATAGCAGGATCGAAATTTACTCGAGAGGTATAGCAGAATCGACATTTACCCCGAGAGGTATAGCAGGATCGACATTTTCCTGACAGGAATAGCAGGATCGACATTTACATGACAGATATAGCAGGATCGACATGTACCCGAAAGGAATAGCAAGATCGACATTTACCTGACAGATATAGCAGGATCGAAATTTACTCGAGAGGTATAGCAGAATCGACATTTACTCGAGGGGTATAGCATGATCGACATTTACCTGACAGGAATAGCAGGATCGACATTTACATGACAGATATAGCAGTATCGACATTCACCCGACAGGAATAGCAGGATCGACATTTACCTGACAGATATAGCAGCATCGACATTTACCTGACATGCATAGCAGGATCGACATTTACCCGACAGGAATAGCAGGATCGACATTTACATGACAGATATAGCAGTATCGACATTTACCTGACAGGCATAGCAGGATCGACATTTACCCGACAGATATAGCAGGATCGAAATTTACTCGAGAGGTATAGCAGAATCGACATTTACCCGAGAGGTATAGCAGGATCGACATTTACCTGACAGGAATAGCAGGATCGACATTTACCTTACAGATATAGCAGGATCGACATTTACCTGACAGGCATAGCAGGATCGACATTCACACGACAGGGATAGCAGGATCGACATTTACCTGACAGGTATAGCAGGATCGACATTTAACTGACAGGAAAAGCAGGACCGAGATTTACCTGACAGGAATAGCAGGATCGACATTTACCCGATAGGTATAGCCGTATCGACATTTACTCCACAGGAATAGCAGGATCGACATTTACCTGAGAGGAATAGCAGGATCGACATTTACCTGACAGGAATAGCAGGATCGGCATTTACCCGACAGGTATAGCACAGATCGACATTTACCTGACAGGAATAGCACAGATCGACATATACCCGACAGGAATTGCAGGATCGACATTTACCTGACAGGAATCGCAGGATCGATATATACTCGACAGGTAAGGCAGGATCGACATTTTCCCAACAGGAATAGCAGGATCGACATTTATCAGACAGATATAGCAGGATCGAAATTTCCTCGAGAGGTATAGCAGAATCGACATTTACCCCGAGAGGTATAGCAGGATCGACATTTTCCTGACAGGAATAGCAGGATCGACATTTACATGACAGATATAGCAGGATCGACATGTACCCGAAAGGAATAGCAGGATCGACATTTACCTGACAGATATAGCAGGATCGAAATTTACTCGAGAGGTATATCAGAATCGACATTTACTCGAGGGGTATAGTAGGATCGACATTTACCTGACAGGAATAGCAGGATCGACATTTACATGACAGATATAGCAGTATCGACATTCACCCGACAGGAATAGCAGGATCGACATTTACCTGACAGATATAGCAGCATCGACATTTACCTGACAGGCATAGCAGGATCGACATTTACCCGACAGGAATAGCAGGATCTACATTTACCTGACAGGTATAGCCGGATCAACATTTACCCCACAGGAATAGCAGGATCGACATTTACCTGACAGGAATCGCAGGACCGACATTTATCTGACAGGAATAGCAGGATCGACATTTACCTGACAGGTATAGCATAGATCGATATTTACCTGACAGGAATAGCACAGATCGACATATACCCGACAGGAATTGCAGGATCGACATTTACCCGACAGGAATCGCAGGATCGATATACTCGACAGGTAAGGCAGGATCGACATTTTCCAGACAGGAATAGCAGGATCGACATTTACCTGACAGGAATCGCAGGCTCGACATCTACTCGAGAGGTATAGCATAATCGACATTTACCCGACAGGTATAGCAGAAGCGAAATTTACCTGACAGGTACAGCAGGATCGATATTTACCCGACAGGAATAGCAGGATTGACATTTACCTGATAGGAATCGCAGGATCGACATTTACCCGACAGGAATCGCAGGATCGACATTTTCAAGGAACACAAAACAGTCTTATTTACATTTTCCTATCGTGCCATTGGCCAATCGGAGCATATAATTTTTGTAAGGAACCGAGCAAATAGTGAAGTTGGCACACAACATTAAAATGAAGTAAAACCATGTGACATCCAAACATTATAGGAAAAATAGTGCTGTGACTGAAGTCTAAAAAGTGGCTTATTTATCGAGTTTAATGTACCAGCATACCTGCAGGCCAAAAATGATTTTTTATCAATGTTAATACCCTAATCTTACTTTTTCGCCCGGTCGTAGAGCTTTCGTATGGTGCAGTTCTCAGAAAATTCACCAAGAAAACGGAAAATTCATTTTTCCTGAAAAAGTATTCTACACGGAGGCAATGCTAGTTTTTGAATATAACAATCTCTATATTATTAAATTTGCATAAAAAAGAAACAATAAGATCCAATTCATGTTGCCTGGTCTTTATTACACTTTTTATGCACGATTTAAGCTTTTGAAATACTGCCAAACTTTGCTATCACTTTGCTTTGCCAGTGAAGTCGCTATTTTATTCGTTAATTATACTTCGTGTTTGTGTAAAGTTATAATGACGATATTATTCACGTTTTCTTGCGTTTTAACATATTTACGAATATTCCATTGAAGTTAATTATATATCCGGAATTACGGTGTTCTACCGATACGAATGAAATTTTACTTTTCATTGGTGAACTCGCTTGACTAGTGTCTTATGCAATTGCTATTATTTGATTGAATTACTTGTCATCGTGCTTATTACCTTAGCTAGGTGTTGTTAGTTATTTGTTGTAAATAGTATTTTACGCATTTTCTTGGTATATTTTTCATATTTTGTAGTGTGTTTATCGTGTAATAAATAGGAGGTGTGTAATTACAAGTCAAAACGGGCGGATAGGTTAATCTCCGGAAAATGGCTCATTTTGGAAGTCCATTAAAATTAGCACCTTCGGAAGCTAAAAGAAGCCGTATCATAAATAACTGGAATTTATGTATTATTTGCCAGGTTTCTACGAACGAAAAGCTTTCTACTACAACTCTGAAAGGACGGCAAACGCTTCTCAGTTCTGTAAACACGCGAAAAGATGATGTTTATCGCCGCCTTCTTGAAAAATTTAGTTCTCATAACGACATTGATACGGAGCGGCTATTTTACCATAAGTCGTGTTACAAAACGTACACAAGCAAGATAAATTTAGAAAAATTCTCCGTGACCGAGAAATTAGGAAATAGTTCATGTTCTACGGACACAGAACTCTCTGTTCAGACGCGGTCAATGTCCACTCTTTTTGACTGGAGTACCTGCATTTTCTATCAGCATAGATCTTACAAATGCAACAGACAGTTGCGTCAGATAGAAACGGACGATCGATACAAAAAAATTGTTGAAACGGCAGATCAGAAACGCAATTTTGATATTAAACTTCTTATATCAACAGAAAATTTCAAAAGTAAAGCTTTTTACCACAGGGCATGCATTGCTAATTTTTTGCTAAACACTCCCAAAAAAGAAGAAACAAATGAAGAGCCCACCCTTTTAGTACATGATCAAGCATTTGAACGACTTTTGTTATCAATTGATAATGATTTAATAGTTCACAAAAAGGCATTTTTGATGTCTTATCTGTTAGAAATGTTTTGTTCCTTTTTACCACAGGACTCGCCCATAAAATATACCTCAGCCGAATTACAGCGCAGGCTTGAAAAACATTATGGGGACTATATCGTCATTCAGACACAACAGGGGCGAGGGAGATCAAATATTGTTTATAGTAGTACTATCTCCGTTTCGGAAGCAATTTTAGCGGCCAGCCATTTAAAGTCTGAACTAAGACTTTCAGAATTTGAGGCTGAAATGGCAGAACCAAAGGTGAGCGAGGGACAGATTTTGCACGCAACTGCTTCAATACTTCGTAGTAAGATACAATCGGTAGATATAACAAATGAGATTTATCCTAGCTCATTTGATGTATCTCTGGCACAATCAACACAAAACATTTCTGTCACACTTATAAAGTTGTTATCTTGGTTAATTGATGATAAATCTTATCGTTGTGAGGACACGGACTTTAAACTCCCCGTTGACCAGACTTGAAAGGTTCTTGCGATTGCAGAGTGTATTGTCGCATTGAACAAAAATATGTTTACCCCGTTTCAGCTTGGATTGGCATTACAGCTCCATCACGAGTTTGGCTCAAGAAACTTAATTGAAAGTCTCAACTCGCATGGTTTTTGTGCGTCTTACACTGAGGTTTTTGCCAGTTAATGAACTTTATCGTTCTACAGGTGTTTCAGTCTGCAGTTTGATACCAGCTGTACACGCACTCACAGGTTGCGACACAACGTCTTCGTTTTTTGGTATCGGTAAAAAGTCCGTGTACAAACTTTGGCTAAGTAAACCAGAACAATTCCTGTCTCTTACCAGTCTTTCAACAGGGGATCAGGAATCTGCCATAGATGGTGGTTGAAAATTTGTAGCTTCACTGTATGACCCGAAAGGAAAGTTTAAGGACTCCCATTGCGACCTGAATAAGCTACGAGTTAAATTAGCAACTGCAAGGAGTGTGAATCTGGTGAGACTGCCACCATGTTAAGCACCATTCACACAACACATAATTCGGGCTATGTTACAGACAAACGTATGGATTAATATTTTGTATTTTATAACTCATTGTTTGTCCATCGGCTAAGATTATCTATGCCCGAGGCAGTCGAGTTTACCCCGGCTATTTTGTATTTTATAACTCATTGTTTGTCCATCGGCTAAGATTATCTATGCCCGAGGCAGTAGAGTTGACCCCGGCTATTTTGTATTTTATAACTCATTGTTTGTCCATCGGCTAAGATCATCTATACACGAGGCAGTCGAGTTGACCCCGACTATTTTGTATTTTATAACTCATTGTTTGTCCATCGGCTAAGATTATCTATGCCCGAGGCAGTCGAGTTGACCCCGGCTATTTTGTATTTTATAACTCATTGTTTGTCCATCGGCTAATATTATCTATGCCCGAGCCAGTCGAGTTGACCCCGGCTATTTTGTATTTTATAACTCATTGTTTGTCCATCGGCTAAGATTATCTATGCCCGAGGCAGTCGAGTTGACCCCGGCTATTTTGTATTTTATAATTCATTGTTTGTCCATCGGCTAAGATTATCTATACCCGAGGCAGTCGAGATGACCCCGGCTATTTTGTATTTTATAACACATTGTTTGTCCATCGGCTAAGATCATCTATGCCCGAGGCAGTCGAGGTGACCCCGGCTATTTGTATTTTATAACTCATTGTTTGTCCATCGGCTAAGATCATCTATGCCCGAGGAAGTCGAGTTGACCCCGGCTATTTTGTATTTTATAACTCATTGTTTGTCCATCGGCTAAGATTATCTATGCCCGAGGCAGTCGAGTTGACCCCGGTTATTTTGTATTTTATAACTCATTGTTTGTCCATCGGCTAAGATTATCTATGCCCGAGGCAGTCGAGTTGACCCCGGCTATTTTGTATTCTATAATTCATTGTTTGTCCATCGGCTAAGATTATCTATGCCCGAGGCAGTCGAGGTGACCCCGGCTATTTTGTATTTTATAACTCATTGTTTGTCCATCGGCTAAGATCATCTATACCCGAGGCAGTCGAGTTGACCCCGGCTATTTTGTATTTTATATCTCATTGTTTGTCCATCGGCTAAGATCATCTATGCCCGAGGCAGTCGAGTTGACCCCGGCTATTTTGTATTTTATAACTCATTGTTTGTCCATCGGCTAAGATCATCTATGCCCGAAGGCAGTCGAGTTGACCCCGGCTATTTTGTNCCCGAGGCAGTCGAGTTGACCCCGACTATTTTGTATTTTATAACTCATTGTTTGTCCATCGGCCAAGATTATCTATGCCCGAGGCAGGTGAGTTTACCCCGACTATTTTGTATTTTATAACTCATTGTTTGTCCATCGGCTAAGATCATCTATGCCCGAAGGCAGTCGAGTTGACCCCGGCTATTTTGTATTTTATAACTCATTGTTTGTCCATCGGCTAAGATCATCTATGCCCGAAGGCAGTCGAGTTGACCCCGGCTGTTTTGTATTTTAAACTCATTGTTTGTCCATCGGCTAAGATCATATATACCCGAAGGCATTCGAGTTGACCCAGGCTATTTTGTATTTTATAGCTCATTGTTTGTCCATCGGCTAAGATTATCTATACCCGAGGCAGTCGAGTTGACCCCGGCTATTTTGTATTTTATAACTCATTGTTTGTCCATCGGCTAAGATCATCTATGCCCGAGGCAGTCGAGTTGACCCCGGCTATTTTGTATTTTATAACTCATTGTTTGTCCATCGGTTAAGATCATCTATACCCGAGGCAGTCGAGTTGACCCCGACTATTTTGTATTTTATAACTCATTGTTTGTCCATCGGCCAAGATTATCTATGCCCGAGGCAGTCGAGTTTACCCCGATTATTTTGTATTTTATAACTCATTGTTTGTCCATCGGCTAAGATCATCTATGCCCGAAGGCAGTCGAGTTTACCCCGGCTATTTTGTATTTTATAACTCATTGTTTGTCCATCGGCTCAGATCATCTATGGCCGAGGCAGTCGAGTTTACCCCGACTATTTTGTATTTTATAACTCATTGTTTGTCCATCGGCTAAGATCATCTATGCCCGAAGGCAGTCGAGTTGACCCCGGCTATTTTGTATTTTAAACTCATTGTTTGTCCATCGGCTAAGATCATATATACCCGAAGGCAGTCGAGTTGACCCAGGCTATTTTGTATTTTATAGCTCATTGTTTGTCCATCGGCTAAGATCATCTATGCCCGAAGCAGTCGAGTTGACCCCGACTATTTTGTATTTTATAACTCATTGTTTGTCCATCGGCTAAGATTATCTATGCCCGAGGCAGTCGAGTTGACCCGGCTATTTTGTATTTTATAACTCATTGTTTGTCCATCCGCTAAGATTATCTATGCCCGAGGCAGTCGAGTTGACCCCGGCTATTTTGTATTTTATAACACATTGTTTGTCCATCGGCTAAGATAATCTATGCCCGAGGCAGTCGAGGTGACCCCGGCTATTTTGTATTTTATAACTCATTGTTTGTCCATCGGCTAAGATCATCTATACCCGAGGCAGTCGAGTTCACCCCGGCTATTTTGTATTTTATAACCCATTGTTTGTCCATCGGCTAAGATCATCTATACCCGAGGAAGTCGAGTTGACCCCGACTATTTTGTATTTTATAACTCATTATTTGTCCATCGGCAAAGATCATCTATACCCTAGGCAGTCGAGTAGACCCCGACTATTTTGTATTTTATAACTCATTGTTTGTCCATCGGCTAAGAT
>MJUT01031116.1:22878-50104 GCA_002080005.1 Gigantidas platifrons
TATATCGACCCCCCTACCCATGGTATATTTCCTCCCTACCCATGGTATATCAACCCCTTACCCATGGTATATCGACCCCCTACCCATGGAATATCGACTCCCCTACCCATGGTATATCGACCCCCTACCCATGGTATATTGACCCCCTAACCATGGTATATTGAACCCCCTACCTATGGTATATGGTATATCGAACCCTTACCCATGGTATATCGACCCCCTTACCCATGGTATATTGACTCCCCTACCCATGGTATATCGACCCCCCCCCCCTACCCATGGTATATTGATCCCCCCTACCCATGGTATTTCAACCCCCTACCCATTTTATATCGACCTCCTAACCATGGTATATCGACCTCCCTACCCATGGAATATCGACTGCCCTACCCATGGTATTTTGACCCCTCTGTCTATCTTTCGATTAGAAATGAGGGGGGTCAAAATACCATGGGGGTTCAATTTACCATACATGGAGAGGTCAATTTTCAATAAGGGGGGTCAATATACCATGGGTGAAAATCGACCCCGGGGTCAATTTACCATGGGGGTCAAATACCATATGACACCGGTATTTGTTTACTAGCTATATTTCATTATGTTCATAAATGATCCACAAGCGGGTGATTTAACAGCAAAACAAAAAATATGACTGTCCTGTAAACTATTAAAAGCATTTTTATATTTCTAAAAACAGATATGGTTTAAAACTAATCTTTAGCATGTTATTCGTAAATGTGTCTAGAAAATGGCCAGTCAAGTTGTAAAAAAAAATTGCGGATAATCTTTCGACTCTGACAATTCATTATAAATAATATATTTTGTGTGAAAATGAGACAGTAGAAGCCTTATCTGATTAATATATATTATTTATTGTTTCTGTCCGACATATTGCACATATGATAAACATATGATTACAAGGTGCTGTTAAAAATAGCGAGAACGAGAGTCGTATATATATATATATATATACTAGTGTAAACAGATACTGGCATTTCTGATTTGTTCCCATGAAGTTCATCAACACTAATTTATTCACATTATGTCTCTGTATGTTAAATTGATAGTCTCGTGTTTTCTTAACATATATTGTTCCGTTCTGTGAGGGACAGGTCAAACATGTTTTTTCGTAAAATAGTCATGGGTGGTTCCGAATACGGATTACAAAAATTACCGACGCTGCACATGCGCTGTACAGGTGTTATACAATTTTTGGGAAGTTGCACCTTGTTTATCAAGTTGTAAATGCTTGATTCGTGAATCACAATCGACGATTAATTACAGCAACAATAGGTATGCATTGTAGAGCTTGCAGTCGCAATAGCAGTTCACAATACGATATTTTGCCTTAGCAAACACTGAACCGGCTACTGTAGAGTTATTTCCCCCAAACCAAACTTGTCCAGGGAGGTCGTAAATATGGTTCATTCCCACCTGGTCTACTCTAGAAAAATGATAGTGTTGCATTTGGTCTACTCTATGAATTTTATATACAAAAACAACATAAAACACAATTTCACTCTAATATGGGAAAAGTTTAAGAAAAAGTTTCAATTTAAAATTGTTATGATATGTATTTATATATACAATGGGAAAACCGTACACAACAAATATGGGTCAGTGTGTTTTTATTATCGATCTTTTTTCCATGGAACTTTACACATGTGAGCAAGAATAGACGAGGAACATAATTAAAAAGAAAAAAATGTTTACTTTTCAAACATGAAAAAAATAATCAAACATTATCCAATGACTTGTTGTCATACAGGGATATAAATACATATCATAACAATTTTACCATGAACTCCAAGAATATTTTTAAAAATCATGTTTTGTACCTTTTCAAATGGTAATTTGTCCAAGGTGTCGAGGTTCAAGTTGAAGTCTGTTAACCAGATTTCTGAACCATATATGTAATAAGAGGTAGGATTACAGAGTTATATAACTTTATCCAAGTTTTAACTGAAAATTTATCTGATTGAGATATCTTTGATTTGAATGAGTAGAATGCTTTTCTGGCTTTGTCAGCAAGGTTTTCACTTGCATATTTCAATAAACCTGTGTTTTTAAACACTATCCCTAGATATTTGTATTTGTCTGTAATTTCAATAATATTATGACTATAAAAGAAACCAAATGTGTTATCTGGGATCTCTTTTTTACAGAAAACAATTACTTTGGTTTTACTTGGATTAATGTCTAGCTTCTAGACAGTGACACATTTAAAAAAAATTATATGTCGTATACTTTCTTAATTAAAGGGTATAAATATTTTTAAGACATAGCTATTTTTTAGTTTTATATAAAATATTTATTTATTATACAAAACAAATCAAAGTTGTGTATGAAATACATTTAAGATTGGTGACACAAAAAATAATTATATTTAATAATGAGCTTGTAACATAAACAATGGGAATGATTATTAAAAAGTGACATATTCCTCTGTTTTTATACGGTTTGCAAAACCGTATATACTTGTCACCTTCCGGCCATTTTTGTTTGTTTACATGACAACCGTCATGATCTTATCACCTGTCCAGACATAAGATGGCTCATCAAAATATAGATCTGGTGCTTGTTAGNTATATGTTAGTATGGAATCTCTGATTATTTGGAAATCATCCATTCTTGAAATCACAGCTAATATAAAGTTTCAAGGCAAAACCGTATATCAGCGCTTTCGCGCTTTGATTACAGTGATTAACAGTTTTGAAATTCGGGAGAATTGTACTCGGTTTACATTATTTCATAGAATAGAGAATGAAAACAATGAAAACATGAACAGAAAAAGAATATCACAACCCTAATACACTATAATTTTAATTTAGAAGATATTATAGACCTCTGTTTCATAAAATTTTAATAAGTAGACGAAATGGGAATTATTAAATTTTCAACAGTAGACGAAATGGGAATAGACCAAATGGGAATGGTCAAATAGTAGACGAAATGGGAATAGACCCTATGGGAGTAGACCAAGTGGGAAGTTACCGTAAATATTTTTATTTTTCATCGAAAAGCAATCGTTCACGCGTAATGAAAGGTCTCAGACATTATGACTTCAACATCACAAATACAATAAATTCGTTGTCAAATACTTAACAATTTTTAGGTGGATTTGTGCACAGTAATCGGAATTTTATCAGCTCGGCCTCAGGTGCTGTAATTTTAGTACTATCCAAATGATAAATATCTGTTTTGCATATAAAACTATTAGATAGACATTCATGCAACACAAAAAAACTTCTTAATTCCAATACTATCATCCAAAACAGATGTTGTAAGTCGATTCTATGCTTATTGTTGCATTGTAACACTGTAAACCTACCTCTTGAACCTTCTGTCAGCCAAACTCTCTTCTGAAATAACAAGAGTCGGAAGTTCTATCAATAATAAGGTATAGGGGCACTACGAAGATCACTGGGCAACTTCCGACCCTGTGCTGAAATGTAGTAGATTGTGGGTTTGAGCCTCCGCCATGTAGAACAAAAGACTATAAAATTGTATTTGTTGTTTCCCCACAAGGCACGCAGCATTAAGGAGTAAGAGCAAAGACTGAACTATGAAAATGTGTAATATATTTGTTTTGATAAAATCAAATCATTTTGTGAGACTCAGACTGGCATGAATTTCTACAAAAAAAGCATTAGGAAATATTCAAATAAACATGTGATTGAAGGGATGAAAAGAAATGAACAGTTAGGAACTGAAATATAACATTGTCATCACAAAATCAAAATAAATTGGTCTAAATTTTATTAAATTTATGTCAATTATTATGTTTTCTATTGTAATTTTTATTTTTCAGACTTATTATATTTTCATGATATTTTGATATTTTTTTGTAACTAAGGACCCAATTGGAAATGAGCTTTTTCAGCTTTCATTGGTCATCCTTTGGGTTAAGGCATAGAATATCTTATATACTCAATCATATCGACTTGATTTTGTTTTTACCATGAATAAGTTTGTCATGTATATATGCCTTTTACCTGAATAAATATTATTATTATTAACAGCCAACATCTCTACATTTTGTACTAACAGCTGGAAACCCCAGATAACTCTTATTAAATGTATTTGGTCTTATCAACAGTATTCATCAGACACAACACAACATAAACCTTAGTGCAGGTGAACTTTATGTTCTCCCTGTCTTTTCCAGTACCAAACCCACTGGCAAGATTTTGCTATTTTAGTTTTGTTGGTTAATCTAATTCAGAATGTGTCTGATGTTGATGGGGCATTGTCCATTTCACATGTGATTTTAACCAAATTGTCCTCAATGTAATTAGATTTCTTTGTACTTAAAATAGAAGCGATACAGCTGGTTACTAACAGATTGTTTATGTTAGGAACCCAGGCCTTCCACTAATATAATTTTTTTTGTGGTTGCTGTATATAACCCAACTGACCAACCAAAACTGTCCTGATCCAAAGATTTTTTGTCATTATTTTTAGCAAGTTATTTTGAATTTTGTCTTTAAATGTTTGAATTAAAAAAATAATTTACCTTAATCAAATTCATCCACTTGCTTCAAAAATTCGTTACATCAACCTGTGACATTTTAAAGATGACTCCCTAGCCATCCAACATCTAACGGCAAGAGGGCCCTGTTAAAATTGACCCCAATCCGAGTTACTGTATAATGTATTTGCAGTGTTATTTATTCTCAAAATTATATTTCTTCATTATTTCAGCATAGAATACCAGCACAAAGATGGCTGATCAAGTGAAAGAAGGTTAGTTATTGAATTTTTGGCTGATTTTTTTTTCATTCATTAAAAATGATGTCTTAATACCAAAAAGTTAGTGAGTGTTTATTAGCTAAGTTAGATTGAAACTTGGTTTTCTTGTACTATTAAGCATTGTATTACAAAAAATTAAATTGAATCCAAGTCTGACATTTAAAAGAAAACTCCTTTGAAGATATACATTGTAGATACATATACAAATAATGGGTTTCACTTTATCTGAGCACCCCTACAAAAATAATGATAAAAATTAACAAACAAAAACACACACAAAGATATTAGCATGATGACAAGAAGTTATAGATTAAAAATGAAACAGATTGAAACACATGTATATATTTCTTAAGACAAAGGGGGGCTGTGATGGTGAATGTAAATCCAATTACCTGTGCAATCGGTCATTATCAGTGCCCATCACCTCTAAAGTTGTGAGCTTGACTTCCGTTCATGGTGAGGTGTACTCGATCATGCAGGGTTGGCAAAATGCCGGCATTTATGAGTATTTTCCATGCCGGCTGTATTTACCGGTAAATACCGGCATTTACTGGTCGATCGAATTGACCACCCTGGAATTAATGACTGGTCAACATTCAATTAGAACATTTCAATAATGCTGATTTATTGCTATATAGTTTAACATTTAGTACAAGCCCATTTGTTAAATACTCTGTAAATTTTAATAGAAATATATTATGTTAGAATAAAACTAAGAAAATTAGTTAGGAACTAATAACCTGTTTCGTACTTGCTGACTGCTATTTATGTAATTCAGGGTTGAAGCCATACTTTATCTCAAACCATACCTAGGATTCCCCTTGTTACTTTTACCCAGACAGTTTATTGCAAATTTTATAACTTTTCAATAGAACTGGAAATCATTTACAACATTTTATTGTTTCTATCCTGTCTCTGTATATCCAGAATGTCCCCTTGAATAAACATTCTCTTGAAAGTTGTTGTTTTAATAATTAAGACCCTAATTAAGTGTCAATGACCAGAGGCCAGGTGAACTTTTCCCTGTATTTTGTTACCTGTATTGTCAAGTTTTTCAAGTTTATTTAACAACACTCAGACACAAATTGTGTAACATGAGGACATATATACAACATATAACATATAATACATGGCAGAGTGAACAGAGTATACAATAATACAGAAATAACATAATGAACAGAGTATACGATAATACAACATATAACTTATATAATGAACAGAGTATACGAAAATACAACATATAATTTAATGAACTGAGTATGCAATGTTATAGTAACTTACATATTTTCTTAATAAAAATTGCTACATTTGTCAATAATTGAATATGACAGTTTGAAAACATTCCCCCCATTTTTTGAACGTTTGGGTTTTTACAATAATAGCTAGGTATGAATTTGTTTCTGAAATCAGAAACAATATCATTTTCGCATTTAAATAAAACATGAAATTCATCACCAATGTTTTTGAGGCAGAGAGTGCAATGTCTATTTTCTTTTGGTATTCCGTACCATCTACCCACTTCAATAGGTAATTTTAAGTTCGATGTTCTAAGTTTTGTTATCCAAACACTATAATGTGATGGTAACCGCAGTAAATATTTTTCTAATTCAAATTCTTTTTTAAATATGGAATAAAATTCTCCTCTAGAAGAGTTCATTACATCTGAAAACCACTTTTGGATAAACTGGTCCTGTAGCTGCTGCTTCAGGAACAGTTTATACGATATAAATGGGATACCCCCTTGGAAGTTAAATATATAGCGTAAACCAGTATCGTTGAAAATATTCTGTACAAACTTTATCCATTTAAATTCATGTACACCAGAATTATGCAATGAGAGCATCAAACGATATAAATGGCTACTGAGTTTATGTTCATTTGAAACCAGTCTATTCCAAAAGCCTACCATTCTCATTTTAATATTAATACTTAGAGGAAAACGTCCCAGTTCACCATAAACCATATAATTCGGCGTACTTTTCCTCAAATGTAATATGTTTTTACAAAACTGTAAATGTATCCGCTCTATGTCTATAATATTTTCAAAACCCCACACCTCCGAGCCATACAGTAAAATTGGCTCCACAATTGAATCAAATAATTTTAGTTGAAGATCAATAGGAATTGGCTGGTTTCTGATACGTTTATATATAGAAAATAAAGAGCGTCTAGCCTGATTCACTAATTTTTCCCTCGCTTTTCCAAAATTGCCATTGTAATTAAAGACCACACCCAGATATAAATAAAAATCTACCAATTCAATATTGTTAAATGTCAAACAAAGACAAATAATCAATAATTAAAAGATTTTACATGCAGTTTTTTTTAAGTATGTTTCAAGATATTTCATGTATTTAAAATTATAAAATATTTTATACTATTTGTACTATATGGTGATAAACTGATATTAACATTCAATCTAACATTTGTAAGTGAATTAGTATTATTATATATTATTATAAGTCAATTTAGTTTAGATATATGCAGTATTTTAATCCTCAAAAGTTCAATCGACCAGTATTTGCCACTTGAGGAGTATTTGCCGGGCCGGTAAATACCGGGGGTGGAATTTACCGCCCAACCCTGACTCGATGCAACATTATGTTATAAAGTTTGCAGAAGGTCAGTGCTTTCCTCCACCAATAAAATTGACCGCCATGATATAACTGAAATATTGTTGACAGTGGTGTTAAACACCGTAACTCTAACCCATAAAGCAAAGAAATATTGTGTAGTTCTGTATTTTTCACCATTACATGTACATTTGTAGTTGTTGAATACACGAATAAAATGAACAAGAATTTTTTGTACAATAAAACCCCAAAAAATCACTTAACATGTTGATTATGATTCGAGTTGATAATTTCCAGAGATTGTTATGACTCCAACAAAAAAGGGGAAGACAACACATATCCGCATTGAGAAGAAAAAGAGGGAAGAAGTTGATACATCAGCTGCAGAACATGTGGGTGACGGTAAAAATAAAGGATTTGTTGTCAACAAACAGGCACAAGGTATGTTGTCAGAATTGTCATAAAACTGTATCAGTGGGGGAAAAGTTAGCTTGCTTGCTACGAGTGTGATAAGAAGAGTTTGAAGATACCAAAGGGGTAATCAGAATCCGAAAATCGAAGGACAGACAGCACAATGGCAACCAACTATTTACCAAAGATTACACATAAAACTAAAGATCGAGTATCATGATTAGGTCAAACCATAGACTATGAAATTGGTTTTTGCTGCTTATCTAATAAGGGCTGTTCCATTTAAGTCTACCTGGGAGGGGGAAACACCATTTTTTTGATTTTTCTGTTGGTTGTGGGGGTGAAACCATATTTTTTTATGTTGGGTGGGTTTTTTTTTCTGTTGGTGGGGGAGGGGGGGTCTGAAATAAGTGGCGTTCCCCCCTTCCAGGTATATTTAAATGGAACAGCCCTAAGCACATGACCATTTTCAGATAAGGATAAAGAGCAAAAACTGGTTGGCAAGGAATCAGGATCATATTTGTCCAAGTGGATCGACATGTCCACCCGTGGTGTGTTGTTTTAGTGCACTAGCACTATAAAAACTAAGTGTGTTTTTCTAGTACACATCATTATATCACTGATTGTAACTTTTTCTTGACATATAACTGAAATATTACTTACTTGGCTTTAAACAACATAATTGTGTATTCTTTGGCATTGGAACAAAATGTAGCAAGCTAAGATAATAAAATGGATTTTCTATGTTTTATGTATAGAGTAATTAATGTTATACATATAGATTCTCCTTCAGTTGCCCGTGGGTTACGATATTTCTCCACTCAAGAGTGTTAAATTAGAAATTTTAACCACAAGCTGTCAGGCGAGTGGTTAAAATTTGAAATTTAACTCTCGAGAGTGGAGAAATATCGTAACCCACATGGGCAACTGAAGGAGAATTTGTTTCTCCCATTATTTAACACGAACTTTATTTCAAAATTTGAAATTGATGCGGGGAACCCCGCATTTGACTCATTTGACGGCTTTTGAAATAAAGTGCGTGTTAAATAATGGGAGAAACAAATTCTCATTCAGTTGCCCATGTGGGTTACGATATTTCTCCACTCTCGAGAGTTAAATTCAAAATTTTAACCACTCGCCTAATGGCTTGTGGTTAAATTTTTTAATTTAACTCTCTTGAGTGGAGAAATATCGTAACCCACGGGCAACTGAAGGAGAATCTATATATACATACTATTCATATTTTAGGTAATGGGTGATTAAAAAATAAAATAAATGACTTTGATTACTAATTATTTTTTTTAGGAGATTTAGATTTTTTTATTATTTTTTTAGGAGATTTAGATTCCTACGGCAGACCACAGTTACAGATAGGATTTAATTGTTTCCTGGTTGATCAGAAAACTGGAAAACATCATGTGGTTTGTATAATAGCCTTTATAAAACATTGTATAATATCACGAGGGGCCATCGTGGCCGTGATCGTATGGTAGTTGGATTTATAACTACCCATGCAATCAGTTACTATCACCACTAAAGTTGTGAGTTCGAACCTTGTTCTTGGCGAGGTGTACTCGATACAACAATATGTGATAAAATTTGTCAGTGAGTTATGACAGGTTGGTGGTTTTCTCGGGGTACTCCAGCTTCCTCCACCAATAAAACTGTCCAGCACGATATAACTGAAATATTGTTGAAAGTGTCGTTAAATACCATAAACCAAACAAAACCTGTATAATATCATGGGTTTACTGTGTTAAAGTGTTGCCTCTAAGCTCAGTTGGCAGCCATCGAATCAACAATTGATGCCGACAAAACTTCAAATACAATGCAATTATCTCTTAAGTAATTGTCAGTAATATCAACAAATAAAACACAAAAGGCACTCCTATATCAAATAAACATTAGAGAAAACCAAAAGGGCAATCAAGAATAGACAATCCTGAGACACAGTCAACATTGGCTCAGAAGACAAAGACAAACAAAGCACAACAGAGAAATTAAACTAAAAGATGAGTAACACAGACCACACCAGTAGTCATATACAGGGCTCACCAAACCAGGTGACTTGGGAGACAAAGTCGTCTTCACGGCTCTGAAGTCGCTCCAACTCGGCCCAAAAGCGAAATTTCAGTCGCCCTGTTATTTTGAGACGTCGCCTATAAATTTTCAATAATCATACTTTTTCTTCAATATTCACGTAAAAGAAGCTCGCATGTTCCTGAAATATGACCCATACAGGGCTTGATGTTCAATATTTTATTCCAAACTCGTTAATTGCATCCTTTTTAAGATCGTTGTGCAGCACACGTTCGTTTTGTGAAAGGTAGGGGAACATGCGGTAGTGGGGAAAGAAACGTTAAAATCGGGATCGATTTTCGGAAGTCTCCCAGATTTTCTCTCACTTTGCCCTTAAATCAAGAGAGAGAGAAGTCAAGTCGCCCTGTTTTTACTATATGTGGTGAGTCTTGATATGTATGAATTGTGTAGTATACTACTGTGATCACCAAGGCTTGATGGTAAGGTGGACGTTTTAAAAATGAAGTAGATTTCAAAAATCCAACAGGTGTTTTTGGTACTATCAGGTACCAAAATATTAGGAACATATGTTTAATGCTAATATGTTAATTGTTAAAAGTTCAAATATACAAGAACAAAAGAAGAACAAAACTGGATTTAAAAAAAATGATCAATCGTCCGAACGATGTTGTGACGTCAGAGAAATATACAGTATTGAGAATAGAAATTTCATGTATATAAAGTTAATTTTAAAACATTTTGTTAATAGGAAAGTCGTCGGTTAAAATTTTGGTATGTCGATGGAACAGATTATCTTGAACAAGTTACTACAGCATATGAATTTTTCAAAGACTTGGTACGACCACAGAACTTCCCAAGAGGTAATTTATCAGTATACTTTTAAATGATGTCACCTTTATGAACAGAGGGACCGTCATGGTCGTGATCATATGGTAGTTGGATTTACAACTACCTATGCAATCAGTGCCTATTACCACTAAAGTTGTGAGTTTGCACCCGCTCAGTAACTTGCGGCAGGTCAGTGAATTTTTCCTGGTAATCCGATTTCCTCCACCAATAAAACTGACCGCTGCGATATAACTGAAATATTGTTGAAAGTGACATTGAATACCATAACCCTAACCCTCCCTTTGTGCACATTTTAATATCAGTATTTATCACCACTAATGTTGTCAGTTTGATTCATGCCACACGATGAGGTGTACACAATACAGCCTTATGTAATAGTTTGTCACTTGGCATGATTGGTTGTTTTCTTTAGGTACTCTGGTTTCTTCTGCCACATTTCATCCCAAAGTTTCCATGGAAACTAATGATTTTTGATATACCTTAAAATTATTTCCTATTGAATTCACAAAAAGTACACTCACTTAACAAAGATTTCAAAGAAATTTACAAAAGTATAGCATCTTTTTAAAAGTAGATAAGTCTTGATCTATAGTTCAACATTCATAATTGCTGTAATTCTGTAGTATAAAAACTATTAGAAACAAAATTATTTAAAGGGGCATTATCTGCCAAATCATAAATTTTTGTTAGCCATAAAAACTATCAGATGTGATTGATGCCTTAATAAAACATGTTTCTGTAACTTATAAATGTTATGAAATGTACGCGCATTGGGGGAAAAACGTGCAACAGCTCGTGTTTTGAGATCGATCAGGAAATGGACGCCGTCTTATTAATTATCGACATTGTTTACGGAGTTTGTCGAATCGTCATTAAATCAGTACAACAATTCACTTATTTCGTATTTTTTTGTGAATCTGCTTTTAGTCGGTGTTAATTACGGACAAAGAACCATGCAAGTTGGCAGTTAATAAGCGACAAAATACAAATTATTCGTTTTTACCTGTCACTAGTAAGGTCAATTGCATACGGAAAAAGCGAGGTCAAATTATTTGCTTGCAAGCAAATAAGTAATCAATGGTAATTTTTGTTCTCAAAAGGCGGAAAGTGGTTCGATAAGCTGTTTAATATGAAATATTTACCTTTATTTCATCATTTTAAAGATTTTTACCAATTTCCAAGCATATAATTTTTTGGTCAAAATCGTAGTTAATGCCCTTAATTAACGATAATTTTTTTTTACAGATTATGTTGGTTTTATAAAGAAATGTATGAAACAGATGAAAAATCCAGACTATCGTCTAGCTAAAAATGTAGATCTAGAAATACGCTTACTGGATGAAGAAGAGGCCCCAGCCACACCAGGTTTGTTTGTAATCTTTGTCTTCTCATTGCTTACTGTACATTGTCTTATGATGTACAAGCTTTTCTTAGAAAATAATGCTTTTAGTAATACTATTAGTATTTACAATAGAATCTTGTGTGAGGTAAAACACTCTGCCAAATTGCTATGAAGTCATTGGTCACTTTAATTTTGACATGACTAGGTTCTATTGTTTCATAATTTGTTAATATAAGTTTTGGTGGACAAAATATCTAAAAGTCAATACTTCAACATGGGCAAGACTAATCTTTTAATAGAAAAAAACAGTCTTGATCTAGGAGTCAGAAAAGGGTAGTTTCTTCACCTTGGACCGAGTTTACACATTTACTTTGTAGAAGGTTAAAAATGTTCATTTTGTGTAGTAGTAGAAGATTTTAGTATAAATTTTTGACACAAGATATTCTGTTATGCAGTGAAACCTGTCTAAACTGAATCCTGAATTAAATGGATTTCAGTATAAACAGAGCTTTAAATAAAGTCCCAATGCAAGAAATTTTTGTTAATTTAACCTGTATAAAGTGAACACCTGTCTATTCCGAACATAAAAGCTGCTCCCAAGGAGATCTGATGTGTTGGGTTTCACTGTATATATTATAGTCTTTGCCTTAATTTTTGTCACCTACTTGCCTGAAAGCCAAATTTAGAAAAAATTTCTATTTATTGAAACAAATTCTTTCATAATTTTCAATTGTTCGAATCCAGTTTTACTTGTCTCGGGCTTCAGGCAAGTGAAGACTGAATATTAATTAACACATGTTCTGGTGTACTTTCATGATTTCATAGCATTGTGAACAGAAGTTCATGATTTATGCTCTTAAAAAACTCTATGCATTCATGTTAATACACAACAAACAAAAACATCACAGAATCTTAAAACATTTTTTTGTACGTGGTAAGTCAGTATCTATCAGATTGGTCAATACTATGCACATATATAGATTGCTGTGCTTCAAATTACATACTGATGGCACAAAAAAATGCAGCATAATTACAACAATCTTTTAGAATCTTCTACAAGAGTACACCAACAATTCTGCACATTTCCTAGCTTATTTTCTTACTGTAAAAATATACATATAATACTGATAGCTTAGGGTATCAAACTTACATGAATACTTTGTATTTCATCAGGGGAGGGAATTTCTCCTGACATGATAGGTAGGTCTGGTCGTCGTATCTGCAGTTCTCAGTTATTTCCCTTTATTTATATTTTCATACATTATAAATATTGTATATAATTGTTGTATCTATTATCATTTTGTTGTTACCCTATTTTTATTTCATTTTTTGTTGATGACAAAAATCATGTGCTCTTTCAGAAAAAAAAAATTGTATGAAATAAATGTTCCTAGAGAACTTAAAAATACTTATTTTGTTAATACATTTTAGCTCTTTATTTGAAAAATCGTGACTCAGCAAGACAAATTTGGAACCAAAACAATTTAGGACAAAATATATCCTACATCTAATTTCTATAAATTTGTTGTAACAAGGGAACAGACAAGTATTTCGGAAACAAAAATACAAATATTTGGGAGTCGGATCTAGGAGACAAATCCAGTATATGCCCAGAAAACAAATGATAAAGAATTGAATATAGAATTTTTGGTAAAAAAAAGTTGTAGAAAAGCGAACTGGTTCTGGAAGAAACATAGACCAGAGAGATACACACTACTGTTTTGTTTCATCCTTTTATCTATGTGGACAGTTTTTCCAAAATCTTCGTCTTAATTTGTCATTTCAAAGAACAGAGTACATGAAAAAGAATCACATTAATTTAATTATATTCTTCTCCTGTTGTTTGTGTATCATATGACTTAGCACTGCAGATATTTCATGGCATGAGTGTGAACTTTTAATCATAAATACAGATGCATGACTTTTTACAAAATTTCACTGTCACATGACATTACAATAGAGGAATGTTCATCACATGACATTATGAATGTTCATCACATGGCATTATGAATGTTCATCACATGACATAATGAATCTTCATCATATGACATTATGAATATTCATCACATGACATTATGAATGTTTGTCACATGACATTATGAATGTTCATCACATGACATGAATGTTCATCACATGACATTATGGATGTTCGTCACATCATTGTAAACATTCATCACATGACATCATGAATGTTTATCACATGACATTATGGATGTTCGCGACATGACATTATGGATGTTTGTCAAATGACATGAACGTTCATTACATGACATTAGCATTCGTCACATGACATGCAGTGATCGGGAAAGTCCAGCGCCATGCGCAATTTGCGCATTAAGCTGAAAAATGGCGCAGTGAAAGTAAAGTGTAAGCGCCCGTGTGGCGCACACTAATTTTGCAAGGTTCGGTATCCATGGAACGATAGTCATCAGTACACCGAATTCCAGTGAACCCCACTGAATTATGCATAATCGTGTCGAAATCGGATCATTGAGAATGTTTTGCCTATTTATATATTTATCGGACTGTCTCGTGGTTTTTACTTTGCTTAACGCTGAAGTAAATATAATTATGAAATGTCTAAATACCGGAAAAGAATAACAACAAATGATGTGACTTTTTTTTCAAATGTTACTCCAAATAAATGTTTGTAAATTTGATTTGTCAAATATGAATCAAGTGAATGAAAATTTGTATAAAATCATCCCAAAATTCAATATCAAATTTTATTTTAACGAAAAATTATATTTCTGAAAGTACATGTCTGCGAGTTATTGTTTGGCGGTATTTAGTTGAATTTCTTAGAAAAATGCCTCCGAAAAAAAGCAGCGTCTGCCTGTTTTACCTGGCAAAAAGACTTTGTTTTCGTTTGTTGGTCGAGATGGAAATAACAATTTCGATCCTGACGATTCCGTGAGAAAAGGAACTGAAAATATGATTGACTCTGGCTCACAAGACGTACAAGTACCACCGACCCTGTCTCATCAGATTGTGATGCTAACGAGAAAGACGTCCGCAAATACCGTCCTGTTCATGGTTGTTTATTGCTAAAATTTACTTGGAATATAAATTCATTTGAAATGTATGACTTTATAAAGCCTTTTGACCTTTATTTGATTTACTGTGTGTGTAACTGAGTTGAGAACAGATTCAATAACAGGCATGAAAGGTGTATCAAATGTTAATTTTTTTTATTCTCTGTAATTTTGATTATATTCAATTTCAACTTGTGAAATTGTTCTTGTTCCTTGTGGTACAAAATGTAAGTGGTTTCACAATTATATTGGTCAAGATAAGGAAATCTACAATGCAAATTTAACTATACATCAGTGTTACTGGATTGGAGAAATGAAGCTTGAAGCCCTAATTCCTGTTCGCCCTATTACCTGATACATGTTCGCCCTGATAATTATAATTATGTAGGATAATAAAAATAATAGAAAAATAAGTGATATTTGATTGCTTATAGATATTAAATGGAGAAATCTTAAATATGTAACATGCTATATTAAAGTGTATGTTTCATAATGGGCAAAGTTAAACATTTCAGTCCTTGGAATAACAATGCAGGTAAATATGAGTGAATCCAGAGTCTGTAGAAATCACTAGAAAACTGAAAAGCAATTCAATTTCAATCAATTATATTTATTTAAATGTTACATGAGCTATAGTATGAAAATACATATCTATGCATTGTGCTGGAAATTTATTTCATTTTAAATGTAAATTTTACAATGGCCCATTCATATTATAGCATGGCCCATTGAAATTTTTTTGAAGGGGCCATGGGCCCATTCTGAAAAAAACCTTCACGATCACTGGACATGAATGTTCATCACATGACATTATGGATGTTCATCACATGACATTATAAATGTTCATCACATGACATTATGGATGTTCATCACATGACATTATAAATGTTCATCACATGACATGAATGTTCATCACATGACATTATGAATGTTCATCACATGACATTATGAATGTTCATCACATGGCATTATGGATGTTCATCACGTGACATTATGGATGTTCATCACATGACATTACGAATGTTCATCACATGACATTATGAACGTTCATCACATGACATTACGAATGTTCATCACATGACATTATGAATGTTCATCACATGACATTATGGACATTCGTCATATGACTGAATGTTCATCACATGACATCATGAAAGTTCATCACATGACATCATGTATGTTCATCACATGACATCATGTATGTTCATCACATGACATCATGGATGTTCATTACATGACATCATAAATGTTTGTCACATGACAAGAATGAATATTCATCACATGACATCATGGATGTTCATCACATGACATTATAAATGTTCGTCACATGGCTTTAGGAATGTTCACATAATTTTTTTTTATCATATTTCTGTATATGAGTTCATTTTCCTATACCTGTTTGTTGATGACTTGATAGCCTTCATATCCACATGTTAAATCAGAAAATTGGCTTGGTATAAACAGAGAAAAAAAATATAATAGAAATAAATTGCATATAACTCATAATGATAAACCACCTTTAAAATGTTTATGTCATTTATTTGTTAATGGTCATTTATACAAGTATGTATTATTTTGGAGAAAAATATTGTGCTTTGCAAACCCTTTGTTACCAACAAGTGTAATCAGAGATGGAAGCTTTAATGTTATGTAGATGTTTGACTGGTTTAAAATGTCATTTTCTTCTTTTTGTATTCTTGTGGCAATATAAATTGATGGTTGATATTGACTTATTTTGCCCAGTTTAGATAGAGTTATGATGATGAAATACTCTTTGGAAAATTCTTAGCAAGAAAGGGTGCCTATTTTAAATCTTGATAAAGAGAGACAACTCACCGATATCTTTCATTTATTTTACAGAGTGAAATATGCAGGAGTCCAATTTTTAAAGCCTTCATAAATATATTATGTTTGTTTTATTTTGTCATACCCACAAAATGTGAAAAATTATCTTTTCGCATGATCCTTGAGTTGAGTTTGTTATGAACCACCAAATTGATTCATGTTTGTTGTGGTTGGAGAAATTGTCAACGATCCCTGTTTAATTTTTCATATTTTATTGCAAGAACTAGCGTTGATTTTTGCTATTTTGAATTTGAATATCTCTTCTTATAACCACTTTTATTGTGTGTATAGTATATCATATCATGATGGGGTATGTTTGGATGTATTTAGCTTAAGCTAAAGTTTATTCATGTGTCACCAATAAGTTGAAAAGAAATCGGTTGGATTATATTTTGTATAAACTCACAAAACTTTTGACATCAAACAAACATTCTCAATAAATTTCCTACATAAGATTAGCTATTTCATTTCTAACAAATTAAAACTATTGATTCTGTTTTTTGTGACGAGAAGCATTTGAGAATTTTAAATCTTGAGGAATTGGACGTTTTTTTCAGGAGATTTGTTAAATCTTTATTTTCTATTAATACTTACAAATTAGGTGTATTTGGTACTGTTATATACATTGACTTTCTATATAAAGTCATAATTTCATTGTTAAGGCTCACAGATTTTAGTTTGCAGTCTGGCCACAAAATCACTAGCTGTAAGTCCTAGTCTAATATAAATTGGTTTGGGCTGGTGAAAATTTCATGAAATATGCTTAACCAAATAGAAAATACTCTTCTAAAATGTCTTTTAGGCTGTTTTCTCACAATGTTATTGGCCCAGACAGTTTGTAGCCACAATCTTGGAAATGATGATGCCTACAATATATAAAAAGTGTATAAAACATAGGAAGACAGATGGCCCGTAATCTTGTATGAAACATACGACAGGGCTCACGAAATTGCATATGGGTTTGGTGATCCGAGTGAAAAAAATGTCAGTCCTCAATAATTTTCTAATGCAAAATACCAATCTTGTATCAGTCCTTAGCAAAATTTGCCAAAATTTTGCTGGTCATGTCTTACAGGGCTGACGAATTTTCATGAACTCTGATACAGTGACGTAGATATCATGCATGGTTGTTTATGTCTTTAATATGTAAATGAGCGCTGTATGGATTATGTATTCATGTAGGGTATAATAGGGGTATTTGTTTAGGCAATGTAGATACATTGATTTACATGTAGTTAGATAAAATATCAAAGTCAAGTTAACGAATGCCTCATACATAATACATGTAGAGTATTTGCATTCATGAAATAATATTTTTTTTATGCTTTGAAGAGCGGAATATTGATATTTATTCTGCAGTTGTTGCATTTTGCAATTAAATAATAGTGTCAGATAATTGAAAGGTTGTTCTGCTTCTAGCATAATATAACTTTTTTTTCTGGTACCCCCATTCACCTGTTTTACCTGTTGAGCTTTGGGAAACTAGTTTGAGCTATTGTAAATCAGTTCACCACTTCCAGTTGACAGAAAAGGGATATTTGTGTAATTTTCTTATTTAGTATAAGATAAATATAACCTTCTAATCTATTGAGGAATGTGATTTTTCTGCAGGATTAATTATGGTTTTAAAATATAAATTTCATGTATATTCGGTGCAAAACTGGTAAAAAACTTTATATACCTTTGCGCTGTCACAGTTTCTAAGCCTTATACACATCAACTTTTATATTGTAAGACACTGTACACATATTGTATACATATTTATGAAATATGATTTTTGCTACATTGTAAAAACTTCTAAGGTTAGGCCAATCCTTTAAGAAATAATGGTTTGACGTAACCCAAATTTCAAGTTTCTATTTACTTTCAAATATCTTTAAATAAATTGTAATTTATGGGCAAGAAATATTGTAAAAAAACATTTTCTGTTGATTTTCTAGTAAAAAATGTTGAGTTGAGGGAGTTTTTATGACCTTACAGTAAATCAAAACAAATTATTGATATCATGGCCATAATTTTTCAATAGAAATTTCAATTGCCTCCTATTCCGTGCATTTGAGGGATTACTTGCTTTCTTGCTTTTCTATATTTGTTGTATTACAGGTTCTTGCTACTGTGTCCAGTGACAATCTACTTGGATATTGTTATTTTTTTTACCGAGATGTATTTTCTGAGAAAACATACAACAATGTAAAGATTGTGAAAATGATTACAGTACAATACATTGTATATGCATTATAAAAATGATCCTAAAATCTGGAGTGATATAAAAAAAAATTTAGACACATGTTATTGTAGTTATAGAATATTTAAAAGTATTTATATCATAAATCTGTAATTTAATGTCAGGACGTTCTGATGCCGAGGATTATTTTGGTAAGTATCCGGTTGCCATGGTGACAGAACGAGTGTTGTAGTTATGGAAATTGACACCTAATATGTTTCATATGTAACTGTAGCTTGTTCCTTTGTACCAAGGAAAACACAGTAGTTCCAAATTTCACTTTTCTTCATAAAGTTGTTTAAAAAAGCAACGTTTTTAAAAGTAAGGTCATACATGAAATGTTTTTGGTGCCGTACTGTTGCCAGACAGACCTGCCACCAACTGTTATTACCCTAAGCAAAAAATTTCAGGGATTATAAACAATTTTTGTTAACTATTGTAGTGATTTTGCTGCATTATTATTTATTATTAAAGTAAAGTTTTGTCAACTAGGCGAGTTACGGGCTCTTCACTTTTGATTGGGACTTGCATTCTTTCAAAAAATAATGAAGGGCCCAGGTGGCTCATTGAGTTAGGTAGCTGGATTACCTAACAACTCATACAAGCCTATCACCAATACGGGATGGGTTCGCGCCCAGCTTTGTAAATTACAAATTGCACTTGACTCGCATCCGCAAGTGATAAAGTTTACCAGTTGCTTGCTCATGGTCGGTGGTTCTCTCCGGGTACTCCGGCTTCTTCCACCACTAAAACTGGTCGCCATGAAATGATGATATACATAAATATGTAGCTGAAATATTGCTGAAAATGGCATTAATTACTAAATCAAATAAAATCAAATAAAAAAATAACAAAGAATACACTAGTGCTACTCATGACTTTTTGGTTGTTATTCATAAAAATAAATTTTATCCTACAAGGACCTCTATTGCCTATCTACCCTACGTACCCACTTAAATGGTGGTCCATGCAGGGCTCTCAATATTTTCTAGTGTACCTGGGGTGCATTCAACATCGTAGCTGCTAGATTAAGCTACGTAGAAAAATCCTATTGAACGGAAAGCTAGCCTAGCCACCACGTAGCTCTAGCTAGCTTAAAAAAAATTATGCTAGCTTTTGTATCCAAGGTGGCGGCAAAAACTAAATTTAATTTCGTACGACAAAAATAGTGGCATTGCAGGAAGTGGCAACGCTTTTAATACGGATGATAATTTATTACGGTAACTAGACAAATACGATTAGCTAAAATGTTCCAATAAATTATTCTATATGATTGGTGCCATATTTGCTAGCATTGCTACGTAGCTAATCGTTAAATAACGGCATGGCTATTTTACCTAGCAGCTAGGCTAGCTGCTACAATATTGAACGCAACCCAGTTCTTCACTATTTACAGGCGGTACTGTTTCTTAAAATTTGAACATTTTGCATGAATATCTTATGCAACACTCTTTGAAATTAGAAGGTACTAATTACCATTTTAAGTGGGTAAAAGAACTTGGTACCAACTCTTTTTGGAAGTCCTGGGTACATGTAAGTCTGGTTTCAGCATATCTATATTTCAGGATGACCTAAGTGAACTTTTGATCTTTTGACGTTGTTGTACTATTAAGGATGACCCTAAGTGAACTTTGATATTTCGACATTGTTGTACTGTTGTTTTCCTTGGGCATATTTTAATCAACAATAAATGGACAATCAATATGAAAGCTGCTAATTAACATAAGATATGATCATACCTGGGGGGAAGGAGGTCAAAATTTAATTATTTTCTTAAAAGAGAAAAAATTACTAAAAGATTCAATTACGATAAAATTTGATATCTGGGTTATTTAGATGCTTTTTGGTTTGAAAAAAAAAGTTTTTTTTTTTTTTTTTACTTTTAAAGCACTATATATTGATCCCCAGTAATTTTGTAGCAGCTTTCAAATTATGTCCATGTTTGCAAGTTCTTTAAAATGAGATGTTTGTATTGTAGGCTGCTCTTTTGATACATTCCATAAGAAATGGCTGTAGTAAAAAAAAAAAAAAAAAAAAAAAAACAAGTAGTAGTTTGACAACACACCAGTCTTTCTTATTGAGGAAAGAACACTTTTATTTTAGTTATTTTTTTAAGAAAGGCTTTTAAAGTAAAAATTGGTGTTAAACACCATAATTGCCCTATTTAAGGTGTAATATATTACTTTCTCTCGTATACTTACTCAGTCTTGTAACAAGAAAATTGCTTGAGTGAATGGTAAAACTCAGGTCTTGGTGGCATACAACTTTTGAGTACAAATTTTATACTTGTACATTGTAATTAATATAGTTAAAACTTACATTGTAAATTAAACCAATCTAGAGCAAGGCATTTAGTATAATACCTTGATAAAATTTCAGACTTGATACTGGGAGAAAATCTCCAATGTAAAATATTAGGGGCAACTTCAGTTTTATTTTCCCCTAAATCTAGCTTTCTGATTGGATGATTGTGGAGTATAAGTATGAAACTTGTATTCAAAAGTCACAGTCAGAAAACTTTGGAGTAGTACGAGTTTCACGCTCATGTGCTCATACTGGAAAAAAATGAGTAAGAACTCTACATGTATATCCAGGATATACAGTGTTCTGATTTAATAATCAAAAGTTTTATGACGGAACGCCAAGTCTGGGTTGTCGGTACTGTGTCTGGAATCTTGTTCTTATTTTGTTTACTGTAGATGATGTTGTATCATGGAAGCCATTCCAGGTTATAAAAAATATGAGTTACATTGTTACTTTTAAAAAGGTCAAAATATATGTACATTTAATTTGATTTAACAAGTCACATGTTTTGTTGTGTATTGGGTGAAGCATGGTTGAGAAGCACTATTACTTTTGTAAACTTAGTTTAAGACAATTAAGGAAAATGTCAGAACTTCAAAAATTCAAAAATTTTCATAAGACTGGTATTATATTCCTCTTTTTGTCATAAGCCATCGATTTCGCTAAAATATTCCTAAGCAACGTAAAATCAGAGGTAATTTTACTTTGATTTTCATGTTGTTAATTAGCCAAACTGATTTGTTTTGAAATATATTTTCTTGAAACTTTTCTCTCTGTTAGAGAATTTTGGCATCAGCATTACAATGGTATATGGGAAACTGTATCCAACTTACTACATGTAGTATATAAACAAAAAATTAAAATTCCTGACTATTTCTGAAGTTCTGAGATAGAAAAAAATGAATACTTTAATTATTTGAATAATATTCCCTAAATAACAATATAATCTTACAGATGTTGTGTAATAAAAGTTTTGTTGATGCATGTTTTAGACTGTTAAATGGGTATGAATGCTAGATATGAGTAATGTTATATTTTTATAGTAATGTCAGACTGTTAATTTTACTGCCAAATTTAAGACTTGTGCACATTTTGTAAATTTCAAGCAGAGTATTTGATTATCTTTCAAGTTCATGTACAGCGGCTTGTTAGTAAATTGTTCAACTGAAAAAGGTTTTATGAATTAGTATGTAAATTAAAGCTTTTGGTACACATTGTGTTTTAGCTTTGCTGCATATGCAAAACATTTCTCCATTCTCCAAGTTAGGCAAGGGAGATAATAAAAATTATCTCCCTTTGGGACTAATGAAAAGAGACAATTTGATTCTCAACTTGTTGAAGACTACATATCATTTGTACTTGTAATAACTCATATATGCTTAAATAATTATCAAAATGAGCACATGTTTTGAGTTTGGCAATTTGAGAATCTTGTTATGACCAGGATTTTGTTACAAACCGTTTCTTCATGTACATGTACAGTAATAACATGGCATTCATGTAAAAGAACAGAGTGCACAGATCAGGATCGTAATCTTATCTCTATCAACATAGCTTGCCATGATAACATTTTTGTTTCAAATTTATTTTTGATCTACGTGTATGTCCATGAATACATTAATAATTTATTTAATGACTTATTTTGACATTATCAAACAATAATAATTTTAACTAACAGTCAACTTGAAGATAACATTTATAGATGTCGTCAATTAAAAAAATATATATCATAATATACGACTATAATAGAAATCATCAAAAAAGAAATGTTGAAAATTTAAATCTGATTGATAATTAAGACAAGTATTTACAGGTTGAAGTCTTCAAATTTTGATTTTAATTTCTTTATATTTTTAAACTATTCTTGTAGGTTATTGTATATATGTTTTTGAAGTCGATTTTCAAGACATTCACCAAATAAGAACAGAAATGTGGAAATTTTTTTTTTTGTCTGTTATTAATGTGATTTTAGAAATTTGAACGGTTTTTAATTGTATTATAATGTATCAATTAACAGGTATAAATAAACAAGATAAAAGATCTGAGGAGGAGATTCTACGGGAAAAACTTCTTCACATTCTTGAGTCTGCATATCCTAATGTATTAGAGGTCGAAGATGTAATAAGGTAATTAACACTAAGCACCTTGTATACCTGGTTAATTTAGCAGAAGCAAATTTTGCGATATTTGTTTTCAGAAGTAATTAATTTAATCGCTAATTTTGCGAGAACATTTATTACACCCCCACTCCACCGGAGGGGGTATACTGTTTTACCCTCTCTCCCAGTCTTCACGAAAAACTTTTCAGACCACAAGCCAACCGGGCCAGTAAACCATGAAAATCCACAAGCCCAAATTGTATTTCGCTGGCCCGAAAAAAAAATTAATTTTTCAAATTTGGGGGTGGACTTCTGTTTGTTATTCTTCTTTTATTGTTTTTTTTTAATTATTTTAAACACTATTTACCCGTCTAGCCACACACATTGTGGATGCATAAAATATAAGTTCATAGACTTTCGGGAAAAGTAAATATCCTGCATACGCTTTGTTGTCTGACGTCTTCACTTGCATGTTTTAACATATATAGTAAATCATAATTTTGTGGTCACCATTGGGCTTCCATACTGCTACTTACAATATACCTTTTAAAGTTATTTTTAGAGTGAACTATTCCCATGAAATTTTTTGACATACTTCACATGTTCTGCTGATTTGTATGCACAAAAACAAAGGTCACAACTACTACTAGTGAACGACAAAGCTCTTATAAACAACTTTATTATTTTAATGAAGTTTAATAGAAACAATGAAGGCACTGAAGATAATTTCCAGGTTTCTAATTTTACCGCATTCAGGTTGAATAATCTAATGTCCACGAATATGTGTGACACTACTGTAAAAATTCAATCTATCTGTCTGTTTCCTTGTCATGAAATAACCAGGGATAATCCTTCATCCAGCTGGTTTGAAATTTATTAGTCCTTTTGTTCATACCGCCGCCTGGCATCATAAATTTCTGCTGCCAATCTCTTTAAGCATCTGCAGCTTTTTACCAGGGCGGCCACATTTGGTAAATTTTATGGAAAAAGCCATAACCGATGTTTGTCCTAGTTAAAATAAATATTCAATGTCAAATTGGATATTTAGTTTCAAGTTTCAAATTTTTATTAATAAGAAAAATCAATCAAACATTAATGTCCTCCCCACATTAACATGATATTAAATCAGTAAACAGATAATTATGAATACATTTTTAAATGACAAAATATCATATTACAGATAAATAAACGTATCTGATACTCATGCAATCTTTGATATAGTGACATATATTCGTAGTGTCATCATACTTTTTTGGATTTAACAATCTAGTTATTGTTTTCATATATTCACTTGGACACAGATCTTGCAGGTTAATATTCAATTTTTGGAATAAAAGTTTTCTAACATTAGCAAATTTAGTGCAATGAGTAAGAAAATGTTGTTGAAAGTGGCATTAAAACACCAAAAATCAAAATCAAAATCTATTTGATTGCATTGAGAGCATTGACAGCATAATCTATTTTCTCCTTTTTATTTTTGGTCTAAAATATCTACCTTTTTCAATTAAGAGGCTATGAGAACTTAATCTTAATTTGGTTAGTTCTCTAGTAATATTTACTGGAAGTTTTAATGAAAGATAATCTTGTAAAATTAAATCTTTTGGATATGTCTACCTTAAGAGTGTTTCTGTTAGCACTATAAATATTTTGTTAAGCATGTTGATCTAGTACAAGACCTAAATCATCATCATCTCATCAAATGTAACTTGTTCTCACTGTTACATAGTTGAGAAATTGCTCACTTTGGTGTTCAACAATGGCTCACTTGTTCCCACTTTGAAGGCCATTTCTATCTTTAATTAAGATTAAAATTAAATGTTCTTGGGATCTTTTTTATTTATTTATTTATTTTATCCTGTAAGCAAAATCCTCCTGTATTAGGTTTTGTCTGATTATTTTTCCTTCACATTAGGATACTCATTGCTACTTCATAAAACCATTGTGCTTTTTATACCCCTGCTCGACGAGAGTCAGGGGTATATAGGGATCCTCATGTCCGTTCGTCAGTTCGTTTGTCCGTCACACTTTTCGTTTCTGGATAATAATTAAAGTACCGCTCAACCAAATCTTTTCAAACTTTAACACAATGCTATGGACCATTAAATGCAGGTTAAGTTCGATTATGGTGTATTTCACATCTACTGTTCCTGAGTTGTGGCCCTTTTTCTCTTAGAAAATAGGGACTTTTTAGGTTTCCGGATGATATTTAAAGTATGGATCAACCAAATCTTTTCAAACTTTAACATAATGCTGTGGACCATCAAATACAGGTTAAGTTCGATTACGGTGTATTTGACATTTACCGGTCCTGAGTTATGGCCCTTTTTCTCTTAGAAAATAGGGACTTTATAGGTTTCCGAATGATATTTAAGGTACCGCTCAACCAGACCTTTTCAAACTTTAACACAATGCTGTATACTATAAAATACAGGTTAAGTTTGATTATGGTGTATTTCACATTTACCGTTCATAAGTTATGGCCCTTTTTCTCTTAAAAAATAGGGATTTTCTAGGTTTCCGGATGATATTTAAGGTACGACTCAACCAAATCTGTTCAAACTTTAACACAATGCGATGTACCATAAAAATACAGATTAAGTTCGATTATGGTGAAATTGACATTTACCATTCATGAATTATGGCCCTTTTTCTCTTAGAAGATAGGGACTTTAAAGGTTTCTGGATGAAAATTTGGAATGCGGGGGTATCTGTGTTCACCAGATCAACTTTCTCTAGTTTTTATACATGGAGATTTTTAAAATTCTCTAATGGTACCCTTAGGATGCTCATTGCTTCTTCATAAAACCATTGTGCTTTTTTATACATGAAGATTTAAAAAATTCTTCAATGGCACTCTTAGATAGAGGGTCTGGAAACCTTAAATAATGAGATGGGTATCAGGGCACAAATCCATGTTTTTGGTATGTTGTCACAAGTCTAACCACTAGACCACCCATTTTTTGTATTTATGATCTAATCAGGATTTGATTTTCTTTTAGAATAACAAATGCAGACCCAGCTATGGTTAGACAACAGTTAGGAGAACTTAAACAGAAAGAATTGATTGCTGAATTGGAAGATGGCAAGAAGGTAGTCAGACACGTGTTAGCTGATGATAAAACAGGTTTGTTTGCAATATGACTTCATTCTTTGGAGGGGGCCCGGGTGGCTCAATAAGTTAGGTCGATAGATTTGTAAATTACAAAAAAGGGTGCACTTGACTCGCAGCTGCAAGTGATAAAGTTTACCAGTTGCTTGCCCATGGTCGGTGGTTCTCTCCGGGTACTCCGGCTTCCTCCACCACTAAAACTGGTCGACATGTATACGGTAGCTGAAATATTGTTGAAAGTGGTGTTAAAACACCAAAAATCAAATCAAAATCAGTCATTCTTTTAAAGATCATGGATTAATCCCCAGATATGTTAGACCCATGTAATGACAATAGTAAACCACATCAGTGGTATATGGTTAGCATGCTCCCCTTGAGAGTGGTAGATCATGGGTTCACATCTTAGTCAGGTACATCATGGGTTCACATCTTAGTCAGGTACATCATGATTTCACATCTTAGTCAGGTCAAACCAAAGACTGTAAAACTGGTTTTTGCTGCTTTTTCACTAAGCATTGAACATTAAGGAGTAAGAGCAAAGACTGGTATGCTCCGAATCAAGATAATGTGTACATGTAGAGTGATATGTCTACTCACGGATCAAGTTAATGTGTGCGTGTAGAGTGATATGTCTACCCACGGA
>MJUT01031116.1:57619-73300 GCA_002080005.1 Gigantidas platifrons
TGTCTACCCACGGATCAAGATAATGTGTGCGTGTAGAGTGATATGTCTACCCACGGATCAAGTTAATGTGTGCGTGTAGAGTGATATGTCTACCCACGGACTTGTTTCAGTGAGTCAACTAAGCATGCTGGTCCAGTTAAAAGAGAACATCATCATCTCATCGAAATGTAACTTGTTCTCACCATGATATGGCTGAAAAATGACTCACTTGGCATTAAACAACAATCAATCAATATACTAATAAATCTTACCTCCCCAATATAACTAAAATAATTTTTGAAAATGGTGTCGAGTATCAATATGTTTCGTACTTATTGTGGAATTTCCAATCAATCATAGGTAGGGTGCAAATCCTGAGTGTTAACAGTGTACCATCCAAATGGAGCAAAAATTTTTAACGAATGAATTCCTTGTTAATTTAAATATCTTCAATATTCTAAAATAAGAATCAATAGGAGTATATTTATGCTAATTGAGATATGTTATTTCAGAGGTTCAACATGTAAAACAGATGCCAACAATAGCTGCCAACCAACAACCGACCATCGCTATTATTACAGCTAATTATTGTGAGAAACTAGCAGTAGATGCCATGATGGAACAAAAAACTACCTTTGTCAAATTTAAAACAGAAGGTAAGCAATCCTTATTTTTTATTTTTATGGCATCCATGTTTTGAAATATTTTTGGATGGCCATTTAAATTTTTTTTATAATGTTCCTTTTATATTTTAGAGACCGTCATGATCGTTTGGTAGATGGATATGCAACTAACTGTGCAGTCAGTGCTTATCACCACTAAAGTAGTGAGTTCAAACCTCGTCCATGGCGAGGTGTACTCGATACAACATTATGTGATAAAGTTTAGTCAGTGACTTGCAGCAGGTCGGTGGTTTTCTCCAGGTACTCCGGGTTTCCTCCACCATTAAAACTAACCTCCACGAAATAACTTAAATATTGTTGAAAGTGGCGTTAAACACCATAGCCCCCTGCATATTTTTAAGCAAATTTTTAATAAATAATATGTATTTAAAAAATGTTTATTAGAAGATGCAATAGATATCAGATATTTTGATTTATAAGATCTATATCGACCTTTATACACCTAATCCTTTGAAACCTGATCTGTTAATGTCGTCCAAATAGTTGATAATTAATAATAAGTAATATGTATTAATATAGCATGCATATTTCTTCTCAAAAGGAACATTAAAATTACAGTTTATATATATCCAATAGATTTCAGGTATTTTGATGTTGAAGGTCAATATTATTTACCTTTTTGCACCTAAATTATATCAATCATTACTGTCCAATAGATTTCAGATATTTTGAGGTTAAAGGTCAATATTTTTATGCACCTGTTTACTATATTATCAGTCTTTGACGACTTGCAGCAGGTTGGTGGTTTTCTCCGGGTACTCTGGTTTCCTTCACCAATAAAACTGACCACCACGATATAGCTGAAATATTGTTGAAAGTGGCATTAAACACCATAACTCTGACCCTAACCCTTTGATACTACATGTACTTAAATTGTCACAGTTGTCTTATGTTATTATTACGCTTCAGAGAACTCAATTTTCTGCTCACAGAAAATTACTTGAGATAAACAAAAACACACAATTTATATGAATAAAAAAAAGAAAAAAAAGATCAGCCTGTTACTTCCTCTTGTGGGAAAATATTCAGAGTTGTCGACCTGAAATTAGGGCAATAATTGTTAATGGTACCTCATATATTTTTTGTTTGTTTCAGGAGAATCAAATGTATATACAGTGGGATATATTGGAGAACATAAAGTGGTGTCTACAAAATTACCTCAGATAGGATATCACAGGGCAGCTCAGATCTCATCAGGAAATACCACAACTAGACTTCTAGGTACGATAATTATGCAACTTGACTTCACAAACATCGTATTTACTTCATACTAAGTTATGCCGAGAGCCCAACTTGAAAGAGATGTACAAGGAAATTATAAGGGTTAATTTAGATATTTTACAATACAAGACAGTACAAACAAAAGAAAACAACAAATATAAAAAAAGAATACACAATGCATCTTAATTATGTCTGAAGTCAAATCTGTTAATTTTTATCTGCCATATGTTGAGGTGATGAGCCTAGAGAAGGATGTTTCCGTTGTTACTAGTAACAGGGGAGACAAAGGAAAGAGTCAAAAATTAAGAACCACCAATCCAAATATAATGTTCATTATTTGGTTTGGTATGTAATTTGCAAAGATTATCTTGTTCTAAATAGAGCAAGCTTTACAGTAGAACCACTCTTATAATGCCCTTCCTACCATTTATCGGTCGAATTTTCAGATGCACTGAGAAAGTAATATACTACAAAATTGTCCCTCTCAAAAGACGCCTTCCGCTCTTATCGGTCCAGTTTTTAGATGCACTGAAGTACTAAACTACTACTAAATTGTCCCTCTCAAAAGACGCCTCCCGTCGTATAAGACTACTTTTTCATTGCAGAAGTACTGGCTTTGTAAGAGGAGAAGGCGACTATTGTATTTATTTTGTGTTATTTGTTGTCGGTATTATGCATTTGACAAGCAGTCCCCTGGATGTTGATTTATCTGTAGAGACAACTGTAAGAAATGGTAACAGTATAACATGGATGAAAAAGAGGAGACCATTGACAATTGGAAGAACGTTTTTTTCAGCCATTTTTCAGTGAAATATGGCAGTTGTTTTGGAACTTTTCAGGAAAATACGATGTCCATGTATTATTGTCGAAAATGAAATTTATTTATTTATTAATATAGAATTTTATCTTATAGTAATAAATTAATCTCAAGGAAAATACAGTGTTGTTACACATTAAATAAAATTAATTATGTTGAGTCTATTTCTAGGTACATTCCAGAATATAGAGCATGTGTTTGTTGTTGGAGTTTCTGGGGGAGTTCCTCATTATACAGACTATTACAAACATGTGAGGTTGGGAGATATCGTTCTGTCACAGTGTAATGATAAAGGAGATGTTTACTATCACTGTGACAAAATATTGAGGGATAAAGAGGACAATATTGAGTATAAGATAAGGACATTTGCCCCTCGGGAATTTGTACTGCAAAATCTCGTTGAAAAATTGCATGATCGAGCTAGGAGGAAACCTGACAAATCACCATGGGAAAAATATATCTACGAAGGGCTGGATCTTTTACGTAATCAGGAGGCTGATTTTAATCGCCCACCAACAGAGAGTGATCGGCTGTATATGAATATTGGGGAGGACGACTTGATTGAAGTTCAGCATCCTTTGAAACCAGATGACGGTGAGACCATCAAGGAGGGAGTTCCAAATGTCCACTATGGTCAAATTGGTTCTGGTCGACCAGTCACCAAGTACGATTCCACCAGACTTGATTTCGCTCATAGATACAACATCAGCTGTTTTGATGCAGAATTTGACCAAGTCTTAGAATCCATTGTTGGTAATAGGAAAGATAATTTCCTGTTCATACGTGGCATTGCTGATTATAACGATGGCACGAGGAATAAAGAATGGCAGCCATATGCCTCACTGGTAGCAGCAGCCATGATGAAAACAATTATTAAGTTAATTAGTAATCCATATCTTAGTGAAGATGAAGATTGAGAAATGCACGCATAATTGTTCTATTAATAGATGTTTTATATCTAGTCAAACCTGTATTAAGAGGTCACATTTGGGACAAAGAAGTGACCTTTATAAGACAATTGATGTGAAATTTTCTACGACAGGACAAAATAAAGGTGACCTTTTAATACAGGTGACTTCTTAATAGAGGTGACTGCAAGGGCAGGTTTGTCTGTATATAGAGTCAAATCTTCCCATGTGGTCACCTCTGTTAAGCAATTACCTCCATTTAAATGGTCACATTTTCTTGTCCTGTCATATAAAATGTCATGAATTGAACATCTTTAAAAGACCACTTTTTCTTTGTTCCAAAGGTGACCTCTAAATAAAGGTTTGACTGTGTATAAGTTTATCGTAAGACATCTTAAAAATAAATTGAGTTTGACATCATCTCAATTTATAGACGTGCCACGCTAATGTTGGCGTTAAACACCAATCAATCAAATCAATTTATAGATTAAGTATTTGTTATACCAATTTTATGCAAATGTTGTTTTTAAGTTCATATGTGTGTTATATAATTGAGGTCAATACAAACGTAATGAAAAATTGTCAACTTGCTACTTACAACCTTGTAGTGATCGAGAAACTAGAGGCACACAGTAACTTTAAGGATTGGAGTTTTTTTATTTATAGAATTGAACTATTTATAGATTTTTGCTTTTTCCTAAAAATAGAATTGAACTATTTATAGCTTCTTTTTTTTTTGCTACCAGGAAGTGCTCACCATTATCATAATCATGTAGTATATCACTTTATTTGGTGCAATAAAACATTGTACATAAAATGAGGCATTAATGTCTTGAAAAAATTATACACAATAGGAATATGAATAGGTTAGGCCATGCAAAGTTAATTACTTGGTTCTCAGGCCCTTTTGTGTCAAAATTGATGAGGGAGGGCGGCATTTTTTTTTATCCTTTTACTGCTGTAAAAAGTGATGCGGGAGGCATTTTTTCTTCTTTTTTTTGTGAAAAATATGGCAATGTATAAATCTTTTGTCTAAATGTCAAACGGAAACATGTTTTTTATTTATACATTGTCATAACGATGCTTTAAATCTCATTTAAGCATGATGCGTTTTAAAGCGTTTCACCGACCACGCGATATAAGAGAAAAACGGATGCGGTTGTTTTTTCCGTACGGACAGCGCTACCGCATTTAAATTTTTTTTTTTACTATTGTTGCAAAAAAATCGGCAATGCGGCGACGAATTTCCACATGCGGGCGGGCCTGAGAACCAAGAAATTAACTTTGCATGGCCTTAACAAAATTTTTTAGTGACTATTTTTTTAGGACATTTTTTTTATCATAGCTATCATCTTCACATGCATCCAGCGTCTTCGTCATACCATAATGTCTTCTTTTTTGACTATTGGATCCCTTTAAAACAAACTTTGTTTAAATGTTCATCTGTACATCGTTCAAATGTTGGTGTATTATTTTGGTATTGATATGGAATCATATTGGCAGCTACAGCCAATAATGCTTTTGGATTGGAAATTGGATTCTTTTTAACTCAAACGTTTTAAGTTTAATGTTATTTGAATAATCCTGGAGTGGTCGTTAAGAAATTTCATTTTTTTGTGTCAATCTGAAATCCAAGATAGTCACCCAGAACTGATTTTCGTCCGCTTTAAAACGGAATTCCGCTTTTTTATTCCGGATTTTACCATTACGATTCCTTTTTTATATTATATTCAATACTTCCGATTGCCGATTTCCGCTTTTTTGTTGTCCTCGTAAAATCAGGTCTGGTCATCACAGCTGGACATCTTTAACATAGTAACATGGGACCCTACTTTAAAATGAAATAAAGAAAAAATCTATTTCTCAGTAACTATAGACTTAATTGAACCTACAGTACCTAAATATTGTAGGTAACCTTAGCTGATTTTAGATATTCTGTTTAGGACCTTTGGTTCTATTGCTCCCATACTTTAAATTATTTGGCTTTCCAATTTTTCGATAATGAGCGTCACCTGATAAAGGTTATTCCAGAGACGTGTCGTGTAGATAATGAGCGTCACCTGATAAAGGTTATTCCAGAGACGTGTCGTGTAGATGAGCGTACCTGATAAAGGTTATTCCAGAGACGTGTCGTGTAGATAATGAGCGTACCTGATAAAGGTTATTCCAGAAATGTGTTGTGCGCACTAAATTTGAGATCTACATTTTTATTTTTCGTTCATGAAAGATCATTTGACCTGATCACAAACCTAATTGGTCCCAGAATTTACATATTTACGTAATGATTGCATGTTCAACAGACATTTTATGAACAGATGAGCGATACACCCTCTACCTGCTAGTTATTATAAAGAGAATTCTTTTATAATGTATGTTATATACTGGTAATTACAGTGTTTTTCATGTAACAAATGCATACAAACAGAATGAGATATATATTCATCTCAGCATGGCAATGAACTATATTTATTCTCGGTCAAAAGCTCTTCAGAGCTTGTGTTGTATATTTGATTTTATGCCGAATCAAAATAAATTTTTCTTATCTTATCTTATCTTATCTTATAAGAACTATATTCGGAATTGTAATGGCCTGTCTTACTTTGAAAATACATGTACTGTTAAATTCTTGTGTTTAAATTGATGACAATATAATTATATAAAATCTCCCACTCAGGATTGTCTTTTAAAACTAGTCAGGTCATCTTCATTCATCTTTGCTTTGAAAAGTTTACTATCAAGTTCACTGCGTTTGAAATATGTAACAAATTGAAAAAAAAAGAAATATGTATAGTAATGAAGGGGAGATAACTGAATATTTTTTTTCAGTAATGAGGAGAGATAACTGGAATTGTTGTTGAAAACTTCCAATGGTAGATGTCTGTGCAGTTACATTGTACTGAAAATATTTCTCCCCTGGTGGTTATGCTATTTTTGCATAATATTGCATAGTGAATTTTTAACAAAAAATGGTCCAGGTTAATTTCAAAATTGGAAATATGAATTATTCATTACAAGAGGAATTGCTCATGGAGGTGTGAGATATTCTGACACTATGTTTCATGTGGAACCATTATATTTTGCAATATTCTGTGTATTAATGTCATTCAGCAATATTCAAACAGAAAACTACCTGTCATGAAATCATGCATGAGAAAATTAAAAGATGATTTTTTTTATTATTATATTACAAGAAATTTTGAGATGCCGGTTGTATTATTTAGAATAGATAATTAGGTTGTTATACATGTACATGTATGTGAAATCTTTAATACATTTACATTAACGTAAGTTTTCATATGTAATATTGATTTTTTTTCTTTGTGATTTTTATACATGTTATATTTTATCTTTGAGACAAGGTTGTATATAAGAATCTCAATTGTGAACAAATTTTTCAGTTATGAAGTATACATACATGTATGTACCATGATCCTGTAGACATCAGTAGAATAGGACATGTTTTCCATTTGGAAAATAATCATAGAAATTGAGATGTATTTGAAGAATATCTAATTTAATACAAAGCATTATGATATACAAACTATTTTTTCCAGCATAGGATGTTATTTTACAAAGGTTCGTGAAAATAATGTGTGCATTATACATTACTAAACCTTCAATGCGAGGCACATATATAAGGTACATATTTGAGCCTATCTTATTTTTCACAAATCATTCACGTATATGCTCGTAGCACAAAGCACACACTTTCTTCAAGATAAGTCCATGCATCAATTTTTACGATGAAAATGAGAAACAAGATATTATTAGGTGTGTAATTTAATTGATCAAAAATGTTGATGGCTGCTCAGAAGGGAAGTAACTCTTGTATTTTTCACCTTGTCTATATACTTCTCCTAACAATTTTGAAAATGCAAAATTAAGAAACATGGATGCATCTTATTCACAAATGCGTATTATTGAGAACTAATTATCTTAGTAACTTTTTGTGTTAAGAATGTGTATTATTGAGGACTTTTCACGGTAGTAACTTTTTGTGTTAAGAATGTGTATTATTGAGGACTTTTCACGGTAGTAACTTTTTATGTTACGAATGTGTATTATTGAGGACTTTTCACGGTAGTAACTTTTTATGTTACGAATGTGTATTATTGATGGCTTTTTACGGTAGTAACTTTTTCCGTTAGAATTTTGTGATCTTGTACATAGTATTGTTATTTCTGTTTAGCACATTACAAATCATTCCATATTTTATCACATTATATTATATTATATATCTATCTATATAATTACACTCCTTACGTAGGCTAGTGACATCCGGGTGAATATTTTCCTTTTACTAATGTTTATATATATATTCTATGAAAGTTTACTTAATGATTTTGGTGCTTTTTTGCATTTTTTCAATATTATATTTCTTATATTCAGCAAAATAACTTTTATTTTGGGGAACTAATTTTCGTGGATTTTGCAGATCGACAAATCTACGAATTTTAAGAAATTAATTAAGATTAATGTTTTCCTTTCGTTTATGGAAACAGTACTAATAAATGACACAATATATCTATCATGTTGATTGCATTATATTGGGAAATTTGAAATTCATCAATTTCAGAACCAACTAATTTGTCTTTTGTGAGCAATTCATGAAGATTTGTAATCAGAAATTCTAAGGTTTTTTTCCAAAGTAGTTTGATTATTACAACATTATCTTTGAATTAGTGGCATTAGTATTGAAACTGTTGTGTTTTTTCCTTATAAGATCTTTTTTTTAATTATATTTAAGATGTTGAAAATTTCCAATGTTTTACTATGATGCAGACTAGTAGAAGTTTTTTTAATATGATAAGAACCAGTGAAAAATCCTTTTAGAGATACATGTATAAATCCTAATAAGGATGGATAGTGTTTGGTAGTAATTATCCATCTGTTGAATCTTTCTCTTTTATCTATTTAAGAGAAGGGCCGTCGTGGCCGTGATTTTATGGTAGTTGGAATTATAACTACCTATGCAATCGACACCTGTCACCACCAACATTTCTTTGAGCATAATACTTTTTTTTGTCTTTGTCTTTGTTTTTTATTAGCTTGCCTTTCAGCAGTATTGTCTTTACCTTTCATATGTCAAAGTTTTTTACACTTCAATATTGTTCTCCGAAACTACTGGATAAAAACCTGAACTTAATAAGAATTTTTCTTGTCCTTTAAAAAGTTTGTTTTTATTTTTATGTCCATTATAAAACTATCATTTCTACCTGTTTTAGACATATATTTGTAATTTCGTACTATAGACTTTGAGCAAGATAGGCTTAGAAGCTTGTCTCAGAAATCACTGTTCTGTTGGAATTCAAATTGGATATAAAGGATAATTAGAGGATCCTTCAAAAATGTTGTTTTTTTCGTGTTTAACCATATCATCAGAAAATTTATAACAATGTTAACTACCAATACAGACTAGTTTTCTTTACAAAAATGTTGACTCTGGATAGAATACTTTTCCTTTTTATCATAAAAATGTCATGCTTTCATTTTTTTTTATCCAACAAAATTTGCATATCAATTATACTTACCTCCCACTCAAGGAAGAACAATGGACCGTTTTTAGTGACCTTTGAAAAATTGCTTGCAAAATTTTGAATTGTGAAGATTTTTGAGGGAGGCTCATATAGAAGCATTGTGAAAGCTTTGTCCTGGGGTGGAGCCTATAGTAAAGTGAATTACCCCTCATGTAGGTCAAGTTTATGATGTCATTTCATTGGTTGTTTCTATTTCTGTTGAGTTTATAACTTAATCAAAATATACATGGTTGTGTTTCTAAAATTTATTTGGGTTGTTGTTTTTATAATTTTTATTTGTTCTGTATGTTGACAGTTAAAGAAAATCTGTTTTTAGAAATGTTATGATATCAGGTTTATTTCAAATGTAACTTTCTGATTACAGATTCTACTGTGAAAATTAGTATTAAAGCCACCACGTACATGGTCAAATTTGTATTGTAAGTCCGATGTATGCCAATTAAATTCATTATATCATATTAGGCAGCATACAAGACAGATAAACACCAGTTCATAAAAAGCACTTTTTTCTTGTTGTGTTTGGAAAAAGGTGTATTTTGATTGGTTGTTTGTCAAAAAATCAAATATTAATCTGATTGGGTTGTTTCTGTTGGGAAGTTGTTTTTTTTTTGTAATTGTTATTTCATTTTATATTATAAACCATACCTCAAAGAATGAACATTTGTCAATAATATTCTGGCAGAAATTTGTTTAAAAAAATTGAATAGCATACAACAGGGTATATCCATGAATTATTTTACCTAATTAGTGCAAACAAGAATTGTCTACCCTTGTCATGTCAAATTACATAGATACAAACAAGAGTTGTCTACCTTTAACATGTCAAACAAGATTTGTTTCCCTTGTCATGTCAAATTACACAGATATACTATGAAGTTCATTTAATGATATAATTTATGTTCAACTTAAACATATCTACATCAGTCTTCACGATAAAGTTTAGATGCTAACATATATTTTTAGAGGCCAGGGGCTTCACACTTGTATTTATGAAGACTTTTTACATTCGCATTACATTCAATTAAACCTTAATGACTTCAATAGTTCTGCCAAATATCTTTGAAAATAAAAACATGAGGTATAGTTTAAAGACAGTTAGCTTATATTATACAAGCTTCCTCTTAGTAGAATTGTATTGTATTGTTGATCCCTTGATATATGTTTATCTACAGTTGTTTAAACCTTAGTTAATTAATGTAGTTGTTGACCCTTTATCCCTTTATAGTGATTCCAATGTCTCCAACTGTCCTGGAGGGGGCCGTTGTGGCCGTGATCGTATGGTAGTTGGATTTACAACTACCTATGCCATCAGTACCTATCACAACTTAAGTTGTGAGTTTGAATCCTGCTCATGGCGAGGTGTACTCGATACAACATTATGTGATAAAGTTTGACAGTGACTTGCAACAGGTTGTTGATTTTCTCCAGGTATCCTGGTTTCCTTCTGGTTTTCATATCAAAGAATATTCCAAAGTTTTATCTTCACAAATGTGAATCTGTGAGAAAGCTGGGCTATGCAATTTTTGTGTATATGCACATTAATAAACAAGGACACCACCTCCTGATGCCAGATGATCTTTGATATCTGGACTGTAAGTAATAGTTCAACCAAAGTCTTGACTTTAATATTCTTTGGGTTTCAAGAAGATGGTGGGGGACCTGCCCAATCCTCTGTAGGTTACATCATATGATAATGCAACTAACAAAATGGAAGGTTTTTTTTCTATACATATTACTTATATTGATAGCATATCAAAGGGAACAAGGGTTGACTGCTACATAAACTTTATGCATTTTGTTATATCAGCCTTGTATTGTTTTGTTGTTAAATCATGATGTATTATCTGCATTGTTAAGCAAACTACCATTTAATATTTATTTCTTTCAAAACCATATTATGTAGACATTTATGGAATTGCATTTTAAAATCAGATAACTATATTTTATACATGTATATAACAAAATTGATGTAGTGAAACTTCTCTGGGTCCAGGTCCTCGGTTTACAAGTGGTTTAGGCTATTGGGCCCTGTTACCCATCTCTAGTATTCAGAACCTGATGACTGAGAGGTTAAGGCTGTTGACATATTACCATAAGCATTTGGGCTCTGTTACCCACCTCCAGTATTCAGAACCTGATGACTGAGAGGTTAAGGCTGTTGACATATTACCATAAGCATTTGGGCTCTGTTAACCACCTCCAGTATTCAGAACCTGATGACTGAGAGGTTAAGGCTGTTGACATATTACCATAAGCATTTGGGCCCTGTTAACCACCTCCAGTATTCAGAACATGATGACTGAGAGGTTAAGGCTGTTGACATATTACCATAAGCATTTGGGCTCTGTTAACAACCTCTAGTATTCAGAACCTGACGACTGAGAGGTTAAGGCTGTTGACATATTACCATAAGCATTTGAGCTCTGTTAACCACCTAGTATTCAGAACCTGACGACTGAGAGGTTAAGGCTGTTGACATATTACCATAAGCATTTGAGCTCTGTTAACCACCTCTAGTATTCAGAATCTGATGACTGAGAGGTTAAGGCTGTTGACATATTACCATAAGCATTTGAGCTCTGTTAACCACCTCTAGTATTCAGAACCTGATGACAGAGGTTAAGGCTGTTGACATATTACCATAAGCATTTGAGCTCTGTTAACCACCTCTAGTATTCAGAACCTGATGACTGAGAGGTTAAGGCTGTTGACATATTACCATAAGCATTTGAGCTCTGTTAACCACCTCCAGTATTCAGGTTTCTAATCACCCACCCAAGGCTGGGGTTTTCACCGGTGAGTTCGTTATTCCTGTTGGGTCTCGCCTTAATAAATCTGGTAGTCATGACATGCTGAAAATTTTCAGTGACGACAAATACCAATAACTGACTCTTAAACTGGTTCCTTAGAATACTGGTTTATCTCTATTTACCAACCAATTAATTTTGACTATAATCTCTAATTTACTTTAATATTCACACTGAAACTGGTCTCAGATTTACACAGACTAGTACATTTTGTCTTTTTAATGGCTATTCCATTTTAAACATACACCGCATCCAAAGAAGCAGATGATTTTAATGGAGATGAAAATCGTTTTTCTACATAATATTTCTGATGGATATAAATTATTGAAGGTCCTAATTAACCATAGAATGGTAAGTATGTTTTAATGGAATACTATTGACTTTCTGTCATAAAACTTTTGAATGATTTTCATACTTGTACTGGAGAATCAGCCAATTAAAACAATGCATCTACAATGTACTTGATTCCGATTGGACGGTTTTGAAGTACAAGTACGAAACTTATTATTTTGGTATACAGTAGATCCAAAATGCACTGGAGTCATTTCTCAGACAATTTTGGGGTACAAATATGAAACTTATTATTTTGATATATGGTAGAACCAGAACGTACTAGAGTCTATACTTACAAATCGCAATACAGATATATCAAGCAAATATTTTTAAACAATTATTGATTGTATCCTTGTCATAGAATGGTAGGTTATTATGTATGTTATTTAATTAATCAACTATGAAATGAAAAAATGCTTGAAATAAAAATAATGAATTATTATTTTTCCTGTCTAACTTCTACATTTGTTAGATATATGTTTGGAATACTGTGACAATAGACAGCTATATGTACTACATAATCATTGAACACAAATTTGATGGATGGTTATGGTGTTGAACACCACTTTCAACAATATTTCAGTTATATCGTGGCAGTCAGTTTTATTGGTGGAGGAAACCACAGACCTGCCGTAAGTTGGTGACAAACGTTTTCACATAATGTTGTATCGAATTACAGAGTACACCTCGCCTGAAAGAGATTCAAACTCACAATGTTAGTGGTGATAGGCACTGATTGTACAGGTAGTTATAAATCCAACTACCATATAATCACGGTCACGACAACCATTAATTTGACCATGACCAGCTCCTGGCAGGGGAAATGCACAAACATGTGATGGTGTTATACCGTTCACTTCTTTATAACTGATTCTCCACCCCAATAACCATACATGTATAAACAAGCAATACAATCGTGCACTTATTCTCTTAAACTCACTAAGACAACATACCATCAGAAAAATAATGACAACATAAACATGGACAGTACAATGGCAGGAAGAGTGAATGCTCGTAGTTAACTGACTATTTACTAAGGATATAGAATGTGTTGGTTAAAGACCATTGATTACTCATCAATTTTTTTTTAGCTCACCTTGCCAAAGGCAAAGTGAGCTTTTGCCATCACTTTGCATCCGTCGATCCGTTAACTTTTCACATTTTAATCTCCACGGAAACCCCTCAGCCAAATGAACTGAAACTTGGTAGGAAGCATCTATGGAAGGTCCTTTATAAAGATTGCTCATTTTGTCCCGATCCATTAGCAAACATGGCCACCACAGGCAATTATTGTTTCTGATTGACCAATTTTTAAAAATCTTCTGCTCTGAAACGGCATGGCCAAATGAACCGAAACTTGGTAGGAAGCATCTATGGGAGGTCCTCTGTAAATAATGCTCATTTCGTCCCGATCCGTTAACAAACATGGCCTTCACATGTTATTCTTGTTTTGATTGGTTGATTTCTAAAAAGTCTTCACCTCTGAAACCGCCTGGCCAAATGAATCAAAACTTGGTAGGAAGCGTCCTTTGAAGGTCCTCTATAAAGATTGCTCATTTAGTTCCGATCCGTTAACAAACATGGCCGCCACAGGCCATTCTTGTTTTTGATTGGTTGATTTCTAAAAAAAAATCTCAAACCGCTTTCCCAAATGAACTGAAATTTGGTAGGTAGCATCTATGACAGGTCCTCTATACAGATTGCTAATTTTGTCCCGATCCATTAACAAACATGGCCAACACAAGGCAATTCTTGTTTCTGATTGGCCGATTGACCAAATGAACCGAAATTTGGTAGGCAGCATCTATGGAAGGTCCTATATAAAGAATGCTAATTTCGTCCCGATCTGTTAACAAACATGGCCGCCACAGGCCATTCTTGTTTCTGATTGGTTGATTCTAAAAAATCTGAAACCACCGAGCCAAATGAATCAAAACTTGGTAGGAAGCATCCTTGGAAGGTCCTCTATAAAGATTGCTCATTTAGTTCCGACCCCTTAACAAACATGGCCGCCACAGGCCATTCTTGTTTTTGATTGGTTGATTTCTAAAAAATCTCTTCTGAAACCACTTTCCCAAATGAACTGAAATTTGGTAGGAAGCATCCCTGGAATGTCCTCTATAAAGATTGCTCATTTCGTCCCGATTCGTTAGCAAACATGGCTGCCACAGGCAATTCTTGTTTCAGACTGGTAGATTTCTAAAAATCTTCCCTGAAACTGCTTAGCCAATTGAACCGAAACTTGGTAGGAAGCATATATGGAAGGTCCTCTATACAGAATGCTAATTTCATCCCGATCTGTTAACAAACATGGCTGTCATAGGCAATTATTGTTTCTGGTTGGTTGATTTCTAAAAATCTTCTCTGAAACTGCTTGGCCAAATGAACCGAAACTTGGTGGGAAACACCTATGGAAGGCTCTGTATTAAGTTTCCTCAAAGCAGAATGAAATGTGAGCCTCTAGTTTATATAAGTGATACTTCTAACAGATTTAATATCAATTTGTCATTAACATCAAAAGAAATGAATGATCTTCGTACGAGACCAGAATAAATAGGTCATCAATTTGTTGGAATTAAATATTGAATATAATGAAAACATAGATATGGAACAACCTTCATCGTGTATGCTCAAAATCGAAAGACTGGCAAGTCAGATAATTTAAATTTGTGGGAGCAATAAAATAAGGCCTCAACAGGACAAGGCCACCTATGTCTGAGGGAGGATAACCCATAACATTATTTATGAACGGTAAATTTCAATACTAAAAATATCCAATATAGTATGTCAGTGCTGAAGCACTGAATACCAGTACTGGGTGGATGATAACGTCAGGGACTAATAGTCGACCAGCGGATGATACCCTCGAGGACTAATAGTACAAAGTCAGAGGTATCGACCAAGTGATAGTAATAAAAACGTAGATATCTAATTTAGTGCGCATGACGAGTTTCTTGACTAATCAAGTATATATAGTAGTAATATGATATGGAATGAAATATACTGGTACTGATTGGACTTGTTAGATCTACCAGCAGATTGTCTAGAAAATTAACAGTTTTATTCCACTCATTGTGCAATGTACTTGATTGAGTAATTGTTTTATTTAACACCAAGTGGGCAGCTGTATCATTCTCTAGAACAATTGTTCAGCTGAATCAATCTCTAGAACAGTTGTTCAGCCGTATCATTCTCTAGAACAATTGTTCAGTTGTATCATTCTCTAGGACAATTGTTCGGCTGTATCATTCTCTAGAACAATTGTTCGGTTGTATCATTCTCTGGAACAATTGTTCATTTGTATCATTCTCTAGAACAATTGTTCAACTGTATCATTCTCTAGAACAATTGTTCAGCTGTATCATTCTCTAGAACAATTGTTCAGCTGTATCATTC
>MJUT01031116.1:91563-117489 GCA_002080005.1 Gigantidas platifrons
TACATTTTATACTACTACTACAGTAAGAGGAAAAAACGCGGGAAACGATTGCGCAACTTCCGGTTGCGCATGCGCACACGATCACTTCCGAACAGGGCCTCTTCCGGTCATGTGACTGACGTCACTTCCGGTTCCGGGCCACGTGACTGACGTCACTTCCGGTCACGTGATTTCCGGTCACGTGACTTCCGGTAGCACCACCTCACAGCACCACCTCAAATATGGCTTGAGCTGTCCCCATATACTACTCACACTGTCGGAACAATTCTAAAACACCACACTGTCGGAACAATTCTAAAATACCACACTGTCGGAACAATTCTAAAATAAAATATCAAAATCGTAGAAAGAGGCCTACTCGACACACCTAACACGCGTGTTCTTTAAAAACACCTTTCGACTTCTATTAGAAAAGTTTGACGATGTCAAAGGTGAAATCAGAAGCAGTAATCGATGAAAAACGGACAATAGAGTGACAAAAAGACGTAGGACAAAAAATACAAATAAATGTCGACAAATCACTACATGGAAGAACTCGATAATTATCGACAAAACACTACATAGAATATGTCGATAATTATCGACAAAACACTACATAGAATATGTCGATAATTATCGACAAAACACTAAACAGAAAAAAACGACAATTGCAGAATAAATATTTACTGGTGAATAATATTATTTACCTTTGATTGATAGCTCAATGTGAAGGTCGTTTGCAGAATTTATGTCATTAAAGTCTGTAGGATTTCCATTTTCTGAAGAAAAAAAAAATCATCATCCTGTGTTTTTGATTTCTATTTAAAATCACAATACTGCTATTCCAAATAATCTGACCAGCTTTTTATACAAATGAAGGCAATGTCAACACCCCGGAACACCTGATTTCATTTCCGGTTGTTAGTTGTGTTTGTGATGCTCAATTTTAATTTTCCATGTAGTTTTTTTTTTGACAATTGCTTGTCTTTTGTACATTTATAACCATTGTATTGAATATCCTGCCATTGACGGATTTCGATCCTTACCGTGGCATTTTCAAACTGTTCCCACTTATTTGACATTAAAAAAAGCGTAAAAGCGTAATAAAAGTGTAAATATTCGAATTTAATTACAATTCTAAACACTGGAATTTAAAAGTCTCCGTAAACTGCTGCTATTAAAAGTTTAATTTATATCATTTTTTATCTAACAGCAGCAAGTTACACTTTTTGCTAGTTGCTTCGCACGTGTAATTTCATTCATTTGTTCGTGATTTCATCATTCAATGAATAAGGGTAATAACAAAATTACCGAAAACAGAGCAATCGTCCAAAGGGAAATTCAAAACTCATAAATCAATAAACAGACAAAATCAGTCAACAACCGGGAAACTGGAAAACCGCAATGGTCCTGACTTGGTACAGGCATTTCTAAAGAAATGGTGGATTGAATCAGATTTTACGGCGCCAACCTCTCGCTTCCATTACGGTTGAAAGTAGTTCAATTTACCCTTCCGGATTTTCGTAGTATTCGTGTTTCTCAATCTTTAAATTTATGTGTAGTGTTTTATATATCAATGTTTGTCCCTTTGCCCCTTTGTCTTTTAGCCACTGTGTTGTCTGCCCTTCGATTTATGACTCCTAATTAACCCTTTGGTATCTTTAAACTTTTCTTCTCCATGTTGACCTTTCTTCTTACCTGTGTATGGCGAATTTGTATTAACATTATATACAAACGCTGGTGCTTTGTTGATTTCCGAACTGTGATAAATGCCTGCATAAATGGTCGAGTTTAGGTTGTTAAGCCAGAGAAACTCATATTTGTTGTTTGTGCTGAAAAGAATGTCAATGGTAATAAAACGAAAAACTAAAAAGATACCACACAGTCTGAACAATTCCAAAATACCACACCGTCTGAACAATTCCAAAATACCACACCGTCTGAACAATTCCAAAATACCACACCGTCTGAGCAATTCCAAAATACCACACTGTTTGAACAATTCGAAAATACCACACCGTCTGAATAATTCTAATACCAGACCATCTGAACAATTCCAAAATACCACACTGTCTGAACAATTCCAAAATACCACACCGTCTGAACAATTCCAAAATACCACAACGTCTGAACAATTCCAAAATACCACACCGTCTGAACAATTCCAAAATACCACACCGTCCGAACAATTCCAAAATACCACAATGTCTGAGCAATTCCAAAATACCACACATTCTGAACAATTCTAAAATACCACACCGTCCGAACAATTCAAAAATACCACAATGTCTGAGCAATTCCAAAATACCACACATTCTGAACAATTCCAAAATACCACAATGTCTGAACAATTCCAAAATACCACACCGTCCGAACAATTCCAAAATACCCCACCGTCTGAACAATTTCAAAATACCACACTGTCAGAACAATTCCAAAATACCACACTGTCAGAACAATTCAAAAATACCACAATGTCTGAGCAATTCCAAAATACCACACATTCTGAACAATTCCAAAATACCACACTGTCTGAACAATGCTAAAATACCACAATGTCAGAACAATTCCAAAATACCACACCGTCTGAACAATTCCAAAATACCACACTGTCCAGTCTGATTAAAATCATACCCCAGACTCAATTTTCATATCGTCAAATTAATATATAAAATATAACACTCATTCCGTTTAACAAAAGATTAATATTATATATATATATATAAATAAAATGACAATTTAAACGTATAGTGATACATATGGTCTCTCATTTTCATACAGCATCCCATCAAATTTCATTGTTGAACAGGATTAGTCACAAAACACAGAAAAAGCCCAAGTAATCACTTACCATTGCGCGACGTAATATAAGCCGTATTATGAAATTATAGAAGTTATTTTTGAAACGTTAAGTTCACTTCCCTGAAATGATTTTTGTCATTAGAATTAAGCTAAATATTCTGGCTGCTTTTATGATGTAACAGATGATTTAAATAACACTAATTACAATTACTATGGCTAATCTCTTGATAAATCAGATTTAAGTAAACTTATCACAGAATTATTCATGAGTAAATTGTCTTTTCATAGCAAATTAGGACATGCAAGCAAACACAAAGAACATTGTATTAAACGAGTAACAATGTGTACGCAGATTTCAGCAGTTAAGGAAAATGTAAAAATCACAACGTTAAAAAAAATGAGTTGCTATGGAACTGAAACGGCATGTATTGATGTATTTACATGCACTACGAATTAGATATTAGCTAACAGGTGAAAATAATCAGAAAATTTGACATGATAAACATCATTAGGCAAGTTATAATTTTAGATAATACAAGGTGGTGCGCTAATTACATTTTCATGCGACATTCGAATGGTTAATGATAGAATACACAATATAACTTCCTTATCTTGCAGTAAGATATTACCCACGTGTAATCGTTAGCATGCTCGCCTCGAGTGCGGTAGATCGCGGGTTTGAGACCCGGTCAGGTCAAACCAAAGACTATTAAATTGTATTTGTTGCCTCTCCGCTAAGCACTCAGCATTAAGGAGAAAGAACACATACTGGATAATTCGGAGTGAGGATAATGTGTCGAAGTGGAACGAAATTACTTCCCATTTCCAGTGAACTAGCACAATAAAGATATAATTATGAGTTCCGAATGCATATCAACAAACAACGTCTATATTTAAGAGCAAACAAACGTCTTACTTTATCATATAGTTATCTGTTGAGTGTGGCGTCCGTGGAGATCCATAATCAGGCTTTCTTCTGAGTATATCTTCTAATACGTTACTAGCAGGATTATTATACCGTAGATGAAGCTTATCCTTCCCCTCGTAGATAACACTGAGCTGAAAACAAAGGTGTAATGTTTGACAAAGTTGATTGTAAATGCTATACAGACATTAATGACAATTTCAGCTGGATGAACTGTTCACGGAAATGTGCCGTGCACGTCACTTCTATTTCTACCAAATACTGACCGCCTTCAACATGTTGAAGATTATATCAGATTATATATCGTTGTTTTTATTTTTATCACTGAGTCGATACCTCTGCTGGCGGACAATAATTCCCGAGGGCATCACCCGCCCGGTAAGCTAGTGCCGCGGTATTGCAATGGTTTATTACATATATTTATGCTTGGAATTAAAAGACTCTAAATACTGTAATTTATTAAAACTAAGACCAATCTTACTCAGGCATTAGTATTATTTTAGCCTGTAACAGTGTGTTCTTTCCACCAGTGTATTCTTTCCAGAGGACAAGTTACACTAGTGTATCATTTCCAGAGGAATTATTGCATTAGGTTATTTTTTCCATACTAACCCTAACCCTAACCCTAAACCTAACCCTAATCCTAACTCTAACTCTAATCCTAACCCTAACCCTAAACCTAGCCCTAATCCTAACCCTAACCTTAACTCTAACTCTAACCCTAACCCTAACCCTAACCCTAAACCTAACCCTAATCCTAACCCTAACCCTAACCCTAACCGGAAATTCTACACGCCGGAATAAAAGTATGCTTACAGCTTTACTGTCTACGCGGCTTTGGTTTACTTGCTCCCAAAGACCTTTAAATTATTCGTTTTTCCGATCTTTTGATTATGAGCGAACCTGACGACCTTTTCACTGAAGGTCATAAGTCGTAAGCGTAGACGTGAGTGTACTAAGAGTTACGACAGTTTCACTAACCATTAGGATTTACGACTTACGATAAAAAGTGATCGCAAAGTTAAGAGTGGTGGTAGGTGCACGTAAGTCGTAAATCCTAATTGTTCAGTGAGATGGTCTTAGTACACTTACGTCTACGTTTACGACTTAAGGGCTTTACTGAAACGGTCGCCTGGTGATGGTTATTCTAGAAACGGTCGCCTGGTGATGGTTGTTCTAGAAACGAGTCGTGAGAATTAATGTAGATGTCTACGTTTTTATTGTGGTAGTTTAACTCCCTCTTTCCACAATATTTGAATAATATCGTGGCGGTCAGATATCATTTGTAGCGGACCAAACTCATGCCAGTCGTTGGCAGGGATAGACACTTATTACATAGTTAACGGATGAGGGGCGAGAGATACTAGGGTTTGAGCCCCATTATTCTCTAAAAAGAATAGTAAAAATCCTTGTGGAAAATCGGAGAAAACTGGCAATTGCATTTCCCAAAGTCCACCTTTTTTGAGATACCCTTTTTTTTTAAATCCTGTGTCAGCGTGCCTGGTTAGACTATCTTCCATGCGATCAGTTCATTATAGCTGACCAGACTTTCCTCCCTAATACATCTGATATTCACAATATAAGCGCAAAATTGCTGAAAGTGAGGTAAACATACGAATAGTCCAAAAATACACGTATTTGTCTGACTGTCTCAAGCCAGACTTGGTTTTCCAATGTCACATTTCGTGGTTTATTTTGTGTTCACTGAGCTAAGTTAATATCAGAGGTGTCTGTTCGCAGTGCTGATATTGGTGGAATTGTTGATCATCATTGTTTATACTTTCTATTCATATAATTATGGAATAAACTCCGATATTACTGATATTCCGGAAAGAAAACAAAACCAAATGCAATTTTAATATATAAAGATGGAAATTCATATAATCTTTTCATAAAATTACTTAGTAATTTACATGTATATTGATCAATGAACCAAGGTTATTTGTGTTTATTTAAACTTACAATAAGGATTAGGAGTGAATACTAAAAAACTGTCAAGGATATTTCAGTTATATCTAGACAGTCACTTTATATTTTAGAGGATAGCGGAAACCAGGCAGCAATTATCGACCTATTTTAAGTCACTAACAAATAAGGTTGCATCTAAAACCTTATACATATTTATATGTGTTTTCTACTTTTAAAGGGGCATTAGCTACGATTTTGACAAAAAAAATTATATGTTTTGGAAATTGGTAAATAGCTTTAAAAAGATGAAATAAAGGTAAATATTTCACATTAAACAGCTTATCGAACCACTTTCCGCCTTTTGAGAACGAAAATTACCATCGATTACTTATTTGCTTGCAAGCAAATAATTTGACCTCGCTTTTTCCGTATGCAATTGACCTTACTAGTGACAGGTAAAAACGAATAATTTGTATTTTATCACTTATTAACTGCCAACTTGCATGGTTCTTTGTCCGTAATTAACACCGACTAAAAGCAGATTCACAAAAAATAAGAAATAAGTACATTGTTGTACTTATTTAATGACGATTCGACAAACTCCGTAAACAATGTCGATAATTAATAAGATGATGTCCATTTCTTGAACGATCTCAAAACACGAGCAGTTGCAGGTTTTTTCCCCGATGCGAGTACATTTCATAACATTTATAAGTTTACAGAAACACGTTTTATTAAGGCATCAATCATATCTGATAGTTTTTATGGGTAACAAGAATTTACGATTTGGCAGATAATGCCCCTTTAATTAAAATGAAATTATTATTGATATCTGTCTATATAACTAGACCAACACCCGCTGAGTTGGAATTAATAGTTTTACCTCACCGTAACAATAACCCGCACGTAGACAAGTAGGTCTTCTCGAACACATTATCATAACTTCGAGTCATCCAGTCTTTGCTCTATTTTGGAGGAATCTGCAAATGCCAATTTCATAGTATTAGCTTGAGTAAATTTGGGATAGATCAGGCAATCTTCGGCCTTGGAGACGATCGTACGTTAACACTACACGACCGTGGTGATCTATTAGATAAAATAATGAATACATATATTTACGTGTGAAACACATGCTGGATCAAAATGGTCTATATAGTCGTGACGGAACAAATCTGTATTACCCGCACTGCCACAATATATATATCTCAAGTTCCACAAATCAAACACCTCAAATCCACTTTCTTTCAGCATCTGTAGAACAATATGAGTATGATCTCCTAAAAAATAATATACAAAAAATACATTCTACAGGTTTTTAATTGGGTTCGTGTTGCTCATCTCTTTAATTTTCTGTGTTGTGCTTTGTTGTTTTGTTTGTTCTCGTCTTGTGTCTTGTGTACTCAATGTTGCCAGTGTGTCCGAATGTCCTTTCGTGATTGCTCCTTTCGGTTTTCTCTACCGTTTATTTAAACCAAAGTTTGGTAGCCATTGGACGTGGAGGATAGTCACAAGACAATTACAAATTCGGTTATGATTTGGAAATATCATGGCCGTCTTCGTATCGTCGGTAGTTAGATTTACCTATTCATATGCAATCAGCTGCGAGTTCGATTCGTGTCCAAACTGAAGTTACAGTATCCGATGCAACCTTATGTGATAAGATTGATCAGTGAGAAAAGTTTGAAGACACCAAAGGTATGAGCTCGGTGGTTTTCTTCTGAAACACCCACTAATAAAAACATCGAAAAAACAAGATCCGGTGTCATACAGTAAACCTTCCCCCATAATAGATTAGTCCCCGGAAGAGTTACTATATTGTAAACCTTCCCCCATGGGGGAACGTTTACTATATAGTATTTATTTCGCATAATAAACCTTCCTACCTAACCGATTAGCAACAAGACACTATAGATTTGTGCTTTTTTTTTTTTTACCTTTTAATCAAAACCGGATATAATTAATGGTATATAACAATAAAAATTAAAAAAGGATTAAGATGCTAAATTCCGAATCAATTGTAATTATCCGGATTAAGGGGGAACATTTACTATATAGCAAAATATCCTGGGGGGGGGGGTGATCGGCTATGGATGGAGGAATGTTTGCTATATAGTAAATTTTCCTTCAGGGGAATATTTACTATATAGTAAAGTATCCGGGGGGAAGGTTTACTATATAGCAAATATTCCGAGGGGAAGGTTTGCTATGCGGAAGGTTTACTATATGACACCGGCATTTACAAATAAAAACTGCGTGGAAATATCTGTGTGGAATTTCACCAATAAAAGGACATCAGAGTTATCTGCTAATTATTATGCACTTTACAGTAATTGACATATCTTTGTGGAATTTCTCAACAAAAAGGACACCAGAGTTATCTGCTAACTATTATGTACTTTACAGTAATTGCCATATCTGCACTTATATTATCATTAGCATATATACTCATTAGAGAAAGTGTCATTTGCATTAAATGCTCGTTTCAAAGACATTTTAGTAGAAATATGCACAAAATTATTTAAACAGTGCCGTAATAAAATGTTCGATAATTCTTTTTTAGCACATGCGTATTACAGTACATATTGTGGTCATCAATACCTAGTGGTGTCATGCATTTAAACAGGATCGTAGAAAATACATATATAAAAATGTGCTTGTTGTTTCTTTTTGCGTTAATTGTTAGCTACGATTTTGACCCAAAAAATATATGCTTTGGAAATTGGTAAATAGCTTTAAAATGATGAAATAAAGGTAAATATTTCACATTAAACAGCTTATCGAACCACTTTCCGCCTTTTGAGAACGAAAATTACCATCGATTACTTATTTGCTTGCAAGAAAATAATTTGACCTCGCCTTTTCCGTATGCGATTGACCTTACTAGTGACAGGTAAAAACGAATAATTTGTATTTTGTTGCTTATTAACTGCCAACTTGCATGGTTCTTTATCCGTTATTAACACCGACTAAAAGCAGATTCACAAAAAAAGAGGAATAAGTGCATTGTTGTACTGATTTAATGACGATTCGACAAACTTCGTAAACAATGTCGATAATTAATAAGATGGCGTCCATTTCTTGATTGATCTCAAAACACGAGCAGTTGCACGTTTTTCCCCCCGATGCACGTACATTTTATAACATTTATAAGTTACAAAAACACGTTTTATTAAGGCATCAATCATATCTGATAGTTTTTATGGGTAACAAGAATTTACGAATTGGCAGATAATGCCCCTTTAAGATAACTATTGATGGCTATTCGTAAATATTCGAGTTTTGATGACGTTGTTTCCAAGGGAAAAGAATGAACGCTGGTTACTTATTTATTTTACAATATTAGAGTATTTCAACTCATAATCTCAAAATATCATCAAATTGGAAAATTACAACTAAGGCTGTTGTGCTTAACGCCACTTTGAAACAACATTTCAGTCATATCGTGGCGGTCAGATGTTTGGTGAAGAAAATCGGAGTACCCGGAGAAAACCACCGACATGCTGCAACTCACTGACAACTTTGTATCGAGTGCACCTCGCCATGAGCGGAATTCGAACTCACAACTTTAATGGTAATAGGCACAGGTTACACAGGTAGTTGACCCAACTACCATATTATCATGACCACGACGGCAACTCGGGGTATAGGTGTATACATAGAAAGACTGTCAACATGAAAATTGGGCGTGAAGGATTTTGTATTTCTATATTGCATTCCGTTCAAAAAAATAAGATACACTTTCTTACGAAAATCGGGGGAAAATACCGGAAGCAATAAGTTTGTGTAATATTTTAACGCAGATAAAATTATTTTCTTTTAATTTTGTCCCTCGTTGACACCCGGAATAATGTTTACAAGGAAACAATGTTACAAATGTTGACAACGGCAAAAAGCGTATGTCTTCCATGAAGTTTGTCTTGAAATTTTAATCAGTGTTACTCAATATCTCTTTCGAAATATCTCCCTATATATACCAAACTAGGATTTGTTCATATTTGATTAATTCTATTTTAATTCACAATTTCTTAGCGTTAGTACCTCAAATTACTCGAAAGCTCTGTAAATTCGTAGTGAACATTTTAGCCCTTCCAACCTTGAGGCAACCAGGTTTTTAAAGAATTATTTATATATGTTCGTATCGGTTGAATAATCGGAATAATCGGAATAATCGGAAATTTGGAATCCATTAACCTGTGAATCATGAATTGCGTTTCGGCATTCGGTTTTCATTCGGGTTTTACAATTGAAAATACAGACGGAATTGTCGCGTATAGTGGTGTCTTGATTATATAAGTAACATGGCAGGTGTCTGCTAAGAGGCATGAACTGCTTACCATTCGGGAGCACCTGAGTTCACCCTAAGTTCTTGGTGAGGTTCGTGCTGCTCATTCTTTTAGCTTTGTGTGTTGTGTTTTTGTTTTGTTTGTCTTCATTCCGTGTCTTGTCTACTCAATGTTACCAATATCCCCGGTGTGTCCATTCTTGATTGCCCTTTCGGTTTTCTATGACATTAATTTACACAGAATTTTATTGTTCTGTACAATGACCACCAGAACAAAAGCTAAGCTCAAGAAAATTAACGTAAACCATGACAAGGTCGTGTCTATAAAAATTACAGCAGGAGTTCAAACGCTGCCTCCACGATGAATTATAATAAATATTGACTTTGGCATATTATCTTAATGCTACAGAAGACATACGATGTATTCACTCTAGACAAATATAATTCTAATGTAACGGACATATTTATATAGTAGTATTAATTATATAAGTTTTATTTTACGGTTTACTTGCTCCCAAAAAATGTTATCATATTTGACCAAACTTTAGATTATGATGAACGTAATTACAGAAACACGTCATACGCACTAATAAAAACATAGAAATCTAATTTAGTGCGCACGGCGCGTTTCTGGAATAATCTTCATCTTGCGCGCTCAAAATCGATAGATTGGAAAGCCTAATAACTCAAAGTATTGGGAGCAATAAAAACAAAGGGTCTAAACAGGATAACTAAAGGTCAAAGGTAAAGGTCACGTATACATGAGGGAGAAGAACCTTTAGTCTGATTAATTATTACATTATTTAGAAACTGTACATTTCAGTAATAAATATATCTAATAAACTATGTCAGTGCCGAAGTACTGACTACTGGGTGGATAATACCATCGGGGACTAATAGTCCACCAGCAGTGGTATCTACCCAATGACAGAGGTATCAAGTAAGTGATAGTAACATTGACTACTGGGTGGATGATACCCTCGGGGACTAATAGTCTATCAGCAGTGGTATCTACCCAATGACAGTAATACAAACTTAGATATAAAATAATCTATCTACGTTTTTATTATAATGCCAAAGTGAGCAATTTGTCAAGTATATCTGGCGAAAACAATGCAAGTTGTTTTACTGAGTTCATGGCGGTGTCAGTCTTGAACTATATATTCGAACCAACGAGCCGAGTTTGGATTCTCATAGTGCTAGTTAACTGAAACAACAGTCTACAGACAGACACACCGGTGGTCTTGGGACACATTGTACCCTAACAATTATAACGGACGAAAACAAGTTATTTTTTATTCATTGACGATAATGTATGTCCTGTACCATTTAAACACGCTGAGTTAGAAGTATATAGTGCTCACGAAAACAACAGTCTACAAGAAGAAATATCGCTCCTCTCGGACACAACATTTTGACTCCAAAAGTCTTTGCTTTTACAACTTATGCTACCTTCTTAGTTTGACATGGCATTCTGCAGAACCTTCGATCGAAAGTTCTCTAGGCAAGTACGTCAATCATAATGAGGAGGGTTTCCATTGTAAATTGACTACAACTGTCTTTTCAATAGCTTTGTTATTTCATTGTTTGAAATTAATATAACCGTTACAGGGCACAATGATTACAGTATTTGTCATATTACTCGACCAAACAAATATAAACAAGTACAAAGCAAAGTACAAGAACAGACATGCAAATAACATGACATTTCCTATCACACTGGAAATGAGCCCATGTGCTCCGGAAGGGTTAACATCTATTCCATGGAAGACAAGTTTGAAGATACAAAAGGGGTTATCAGAAGTTGTAAATCAAAGACAGACATGTGTTTAGAAATTTTGACTACAATTCCTCTTACAATTATCCATATATTACATACGTGAGAAAGAGGGCCTGTGTGACCGAGCGGTTAAAGTTGATGATTTCTGACCACAAACTTAACATCACCGACGATGTCCCACACCCCCAATATCCACATGAAGCTTTAATGTTTCCAGCTACATACTTATGGCCGGAGTTTACACCAGTTAGATCGTACATACATTTGTGTACCTGTCCAGATATTCCTCCGCCATAAAGTTAAAGAGTGAAAGTCACGATTTAGTAGATAAATTGCTGAATGTGGGCGGATAAACTTGAATAATCCAACCATACCATGCTAAAGAATTTATAATTACTACAACTAAAATGGAATACATACGAAAACAAAGGCATTAACACATTAAGATGGCGTGGGAATATTTGTACTGAATTAATGTTATCATACAGTGCATTAGGAGTGATCAGGCTATTTGTTCACGTGATGTAATTAAATCAGAATTAGCATATAATTGGAATAAAAATAGCACAATTACCATAAAACGTGAGTTTCAAAGACATTTAGATATCTACGATTTTATTTCAAAGAAAAATTAGTACAGATCGTCACAAATGGATCTTATTTAAAGGTCATCACATAATCTAGAATTTTTAATGAAACGAATTATACAAAGCGTTGCAAAAATATAATAGTTTTGGAGTAACGCTATACAATAACGTGAGAAAGAATAAATACACGTTAGAGAATATCGAAGGGCAATCAAAAATGGACATACCAGAGAAACTGCCAACCTAATGTACACAAGACGTGACACAACACAATGTGTATGCGCAAGCAAACACAAATAACGTAAATAAAGCCCTCCTACAAACAACTGGAGGTAAAGAAGAACCGAAAATCTTTTTTTTGAGAAAGTCATAACGGATATCACAACACGGAACTCAGAACTTAAAGACACATAATATGACAACACCAATACCCCCCAAACCAAACAAACTAAAAAGATGAGCAACACACGGACCCCACCAAAAGATGTTTTTAATGTAATTTATATCATTTTGGAAACAACAATGTAAAATCCATTACTAATACATTGTATATTTTAATTGCAGTTATCTAATTTGATGCTTCGATATATATGCTTTATGTTTGTCGGTGTGTACAGCCTAACCATTATCTCGAACTCCGATAAATCGATTTGAATCAGCGAATCATTTGCGATAGGTATAAGCTATGAGCAAAAGTTCGAAGTGAATATTAGTCTTTTGCAACTTCGAGATAACGATGTTCAAAGTATTTGTTTTATGCGCACATGGCGGATATTGACAGCGAGGGCCAGTGAAGAACGATCCTTTACGACTAAAGATATTATTTCAATTTTCCCATTGTGAAGTTTCCATTTACATGTACATGTAACAAGATTCTAGCAGTACTTGCATATGTAGTATATATCTCTCAGTTGATACTATATTCCAGAGCTTGTGGTTCCTATCAAGATTTCCTTGATGGAGGGTTGCTGCTAACACAGAAGCTACTGAACCAAGGATTCTTATTGCTTAAGGTGAAGTCATAACGCCGAACGTTTTGCGGTCGCCACCATGATTAGCCTTAGTAAGCACTTCCAGGTCCTATTCTCATTCGTGATTTATTACCGGTTTTGTAACTAGAGGAAGACGACGGGTATCAATAATGAGCAGGAACTGCCTACCCTTCCGGAGCATCTGGGTTAACCTCCATTTTGTTATTTGTCTTAGTGTGGTTCCAGTTGTTCAATGTTGTCATTTTTCATGTCTTCACGTTTTTAGTCCCAAGTTGTGATGTCCCCGTAAACACTATGTTCAGGTCGTTTTTACTTCCATTTGTTTTGTGGGGAGTTTTATTTATGTTTTTTTGTTGTATTTATTCACGTATACTGGTGTCGAACACGATTTACATATCAGATGATGTTCGCGTCATTTAACAGTAACACGACGGGTGTCAAACGTGGAACAGGAACTGATAACCCTTCCGGAGCACCTGAGTTCACCCCGGATTGTAGTGGGGTTGGTGTTGCTCGATCTGTGTTAGTTTTTTGTGTAGTATTTTGCAAATCGTTGTTTGTGCTTTTGTTCTTTTTGTTATGGCCATTTCGTTGTCTGCCCTTCTTCGATTTACGGATTCTGATTACCCCTTTTGGTATCTTCAAACTTTTTAAATAATCCTTTGCTAATGGAAGGTTTATTTGAGATTTTAATAATTTAAAGTAATTTTTTTGTTTGGGGATCAAAATTTATACTTGTGAGCATTTCAATTTTCACTCGTGTTTTGCAGTTGAAAACATTACCATACTTGTCACTTAATAGAAGAGTTTGAAGATACCAAAGGGGTAATCAGAATCAGAAAGTACAGACAACACAATGACCAAAACAAAAAGGACAAACAACGATCTACAAAACATACAAATAAAAGTAAAGATCGAGTAACACGAAACCCACTAAAAACCGGGGGTGAACTCAGGTGCTCCGGAAGGGTTAACAGTTCACACAAAAACATATTGTTCTGTATAATAACCTTCAGAACAGTAGCTTCACTCCACAAAATTAACCTAGAATTAAGACAAAGGTCAGCTGAAACTTATTTTATTTGCCAATTAAATAGACAAATAGGTTAAACAAACTTATGAAGTCTTCTCCAAATAACAATTTGCTACATTAAACAAGTACATAAAAGGCATGTATTATTATATATATCACTAATAACGAATCAATGATGTAATCAATATTCACAAAAAAGAAGGAAGGTAAAATAAAACTATAATGGATTCATATGATGAACAAGTTCCAGTTATACGATAAAGAATGTTTTTGAACATTTGATATAACCAAGAACACATCTAAATATAATACAATTCAGTTCATAAGTTAAAGTAACATTGCCACTGGTTAGAAATTTGATATCTAGATTGTAACAAGGTCCTGATGATAATAAAAAATAAACATCATGAGTTCAAACGCTGAATCCGACTAAATATTAAAAAATACTTGATTATACTGCAATTGGTAACTTTACAGCATTGATAAAGGGCGTCGTATCACAGACACTTGTTTCATTCAAAAAATATATGCCCCCTCCTCTTCCTTACTTCAAGGTAAACATCTGTCCTTTTCCCCCTCCCCACTTCGCATCAATATTTTTCGCTTATTTGTGATCCTTTCGCTGACCCAATTATATTGTTACACTCCCGAGATATTTCTCTTTTCGACTGTCACATTTAAATATATCTAACCCTCAGACGAATTTGACAAGAATAGTCAGCGAAGGTAGCTTATTTTATTTTTAAAACATTGAATCGGATACACCCACTTCCGGTCCGTTTAAAATTGATTTAGAAAATACAAAAAAGGTGCTTTAAAAATCAAATGTCAATAATTTGGAGTTGAACACATTTTTATAATCTGCATTGGAACAATTATCTGTATTTTAAAGGCTTACTTTGCATTTGAGAGGAGATGATCACGATGTCATTGTTACACATGGCCGGTCTAAAGAATTCCGAATTCATATGAAAAATCCAGCGCAAACCGGAAGTGGCTGTATTCGATTCAATGTCTTAAAAATAAAATAAGCTACCTTCGATGACTATGCTTGTCAAATTCGTCTGAGGGGGTATATTTAAATGTGGCAGTCGAAAAGAGAAATATCTCGGGAGTGTAACGATATAATTGGGTCAGCGAAAGGATCACAAATAAGCGAAAAATATTGATGCGAAGTGGGGAGGGGGAAAAAGGACAGATGTTTACCTTGAAGTAAGGAAGAGGAGGGGACATATATTTTTTGAATGAAACAAGTGCCTGTGGGTCGTATAAACTTTTGCTTTATACTGGACAATGTCCTGTATAAAGCATTTAGGCCACGCCCCTTTTTGGAACTTTTACTTTATACTGAACAATGTCCTGTATAAAGTATTTAGGCGACGCCCCTTTTTGGAACTTTTACTTTGTACTGGACAATGTCCTGTATAAAGCATTTTTAAATGGGGCCCATGACGGGGAATACGAATTTTAATTTTTTTTTTTTATATAGAAAACTGAGAAAAACATATGCTTATTGCAGTATAAAGACAATATAAGTATGGTGTCTTTATATATGAGATTTATTTGTATTCGACACGAAACATGAGGACTGCTCGGCAGAGCCTCGCAGTACTCCTGTTTTTTAGCCTCATCCAAATAAATCTCATATAAAAAGACACAATACCTACATTGTCTAAGTATATTACTTTATTGCTAGGTCGACTTTTTAAAAATCCATTCTGAGTAATGACCGTTTAAATTAAATTAAATATTTGGATATCTAAATAATGCCTGCATCATTTTATTGTTTGTCTGTGTTAATGGTAGGACAAAAGAGAAATTTAATGATCAAAAACCTTCCACACAAACAACCGGAAGTGAAACCTGATCCACCGGATGTTCGTTATTAAAAAAGTAAATATCGAATTTAGTGTAAATTAGCGTGATTAGGTCGTGACACGGTCATACGAATATAAATGTATAACTTGATTAGTTATCTAATAATGGATTTTACAATATTCAATAATATCGTGGCAGGTAGTTTTTCAGTTTTAAGGAAATAAGGATAATAAATTACCGAACACCGAGCAATCTTCCAAATGGAAAGGCAAAACTCATAAGTCAACAAACAGACAAAATCAGTCAACAACAGGAAAACTGGGAAACCCGCAATGGCCCTGACTTGGTACAGGCATTTCCAAAGAAATGGTGGGTTGAATCAGATCTTACGGCACCAAATCTCCCGCTTCCATGACGGATAAAAGATTCCGGTTGTCACTATAACAGCATTTTTAACAAAACTGGGACAAATAGGTATAATAGTAGTCAACGCAGTACTTTATGAAAATCCATCGTTTATTATCGTCTCTACAGAACGGTTTAACTAAACAGTCATCTTCTTACACAATTTGATTTAAAATGAGATGTTGAATGACGTAATGTCTAAACCACGATTACTTATTCCTTATCTTTATACATTTTCCATGTTTGTTTTATGAAAATCCATCGTTTATTATCGTCTCTGTAGAGACAGACAGAATATTTTTCGACAAGATCTTGGTATCGGAATACTAGTATAAACTTTTAAAGAGATCGAATAAGGCGAATCTTTTTATAGCCCTGGTCCAGTAGCCTGGTTCTCAGATAAAGATGACGTTTCAAGAAATCAGAATAATTGTTACTGGCCCTTGCATAAAAACCGCAGTACCCAGAGAACACCACAGGACTGCCGTGAAGCACATCGCGAGTTTACATCTCCACCGACGGCAAGCGAACCAATAGCCACTGATTGTACACGTGTAAGTGTTCACATCTCCACCGACGGCAAGCGAACCAATAGCCACTGATTGTACACGTGTAAGTGTTCACATCTCCACCGACGGCAAGCGAACCAATAGCCACTGATTGTACACGTGTAAGTGAGTGAAAATCTAACAACTTTTACTCACATGTGGAAAACACTTACATGACAACAGAATTATACTAAAAGGGGATGTTTTGGCCCACAGAATAAGGTTAACTCCGCCACTTTTATGTTAGTGCATGTATGAAGCCAGGAAAGTGAGCGGTCGTGTATCTGTGTGCTGGGGGAATCAATTTTGCCTCTTTCCACGATTTTGATATTTGATTTTGAAATTGTCCCGGCAGTGTGGTATTTTTTGTTTTGTTTTTCATTTTATTCAAACCCATTTTGAATTCTCATAACATCACCATGCCTAACATGGACAGAAATATGGCAGAACAACCACGCAAATAGCAAAACAATTTAGATAAGGGGAGACGAGACCAGTCCTCCCTCTCTTAATTCGCCCAATGTTAAGTAAGAAAATCCCATAGTTACTGAAGGAAGAAGCACGACATGTTGAATTTACATCTATCACAATGGGATGTATCCTTTCATTCAAGTTATCTTTAGTATTGAATTTGTCTAAAGATAAATCAGTAGTGTCTTACAATAGAGGTAATCAGAACCCGTATATCACAATGGACAAAAGAACAAGTACAACAAGGACAAACAACGATCTCTAAAACATACACATAAAACTAAAGATTGAGTAACATCAACCCCACTAAAAGCCAAGGGTGAACTCAGGTGCTCCGGAAGGGTAAGCAGTTCCTGCTCCACTAGTGACACCCGTTGTGTTAATATAGTTACAAACCCGGTGATAAGTCATTAATGAGGAAAGGACCTGGAAGTGTTTACGATAAGTGGTATATATCCGTGGTCATTTATGACACAGATATTCCATAACGGTCAACCAAGTCATGGTGGCGATCGTAAAACTTTCGAAGTGGTGACTTCAACTTAACCAAATTAAATTCCGAGATAAGGTAGATTTGTTTTCTTTACAAATGAACATTTCTTAATCTTTAATTTTCTCAGTAGTATTTTGTAGATCATTGTTTGTCATTTTGACCATTGTATTATTTGTCCTCCGATTTACGACTTCTGACTACCTCTGTGATTTACGACTTCTGACTACCTCTGTGATTTACGACTTCTGACTACCCCTGTGATTTACGACTTCTGACAACCTTTGTGATTTACGACTTCTGACTACCTCTGTGATTTACGACTTCTGACTACCTCTGTGATTTACGACTTCTGACTACCCCTGTGATTTACGACTTCTGACTACCTCTGTGATTTACGACTTCTGACTACCCCTGTGATTTACGGCTTCTGGCTACCCCTGTGATTTACGACTTCTGACTACCCCTGTGATTTACGACTTCTGACTACATCTGTGATTTACGACTTCTGACTACCTCTGTGATTTACGACTTCTGACTACCTCTGTGATTTACGACTTCTGACTACCCTTGTGATTTACGGCTTCTGACTACCCCTGTGATTTACGGCTTCTGACTACCCCTGTGATTTACGACTTCTGACTACTCCTGTGATTTACGACTTCTGACTACCCCTGTGATTTACGACTTCTGACTACCCCTGTGATACCTTCAAACTTTCTTATGGTATTAATTTTGATAGACAAGGATATTTTATACACATATATCGTTGATATTATCCAGTCAGAGGTTATTTTATCTAGATAATTTATCAACTTATTAGACGTACTTAGCAATACGCGGCAATTGTACTTAACATCAAACGAACGACTCGGTTCCGCAATAATAATTCCGAATTCTATTCCACATACGGTCCTGTTTTTAGATAACGCGTTTCTCTGCAAGAACAAGCTAACTGACAACTGACAGCTAATTACCCAAGACGATTTTAAATATTGACAATTTGTGCCGGGGTAGATTTCATGAGGAGTAGAAATAAAAGTAGTTATTTTTGTCAAGTTGAATACATTAACGATTGCATTGATTGTGGCACCATTATAGACAATCAAAGTAGACCTCAGATTTAATGGGCACTATGACTCAACATACAAACAAGGGGTAGTTTCTGATCTAGCTTCTAGTACTTGACAGATATATCAATTTCAGACAAAACAAATCTTTTGATTTCTAACTCCAATCAGATAATGTAATTTACTAAACAAATGTTAGAGAAAACCGAAGGGACAATATTATTTTTAGATGACATTAAGCAGGTAAATAAAGATTTTCTTGTGTAAACGTTTTAATATTTGTGCTTTATGTGATCTTTTGACTTTGAACTTTGACCTGAACCATTGTTTGGTAGAGATACCATCATGGCCGTGATCGGATGGTAGCTGGATTTACAACCACCTATGCAATCAGTACCTATCACCACTGATGGTGTGGGTTCGAATCCTCGATCAGGGTGAGGTGTATTACATTATGTGATAAAGTTTGTCAGTGACTTGCGACAGGTCGGTGGTTTTCTCCGGGTCCCTCCACCAATAACACTGACCGCCACATCATAACTGAAATATTGCTGAAAGTGGCGTTAAACACCACCAAACAAATAAACAAACAAACAAACAATCTCGTTGGTCGCTATGATAAACGAGACGACTTCAATTTTGCCATTTTAAATATTCCATACCTTGATAGTAATACGGTATACCAACCACTCGCGTATGGAATTTATACATTGTAGTTCACAACTCGCTCGAGCTGGTAGTTTGTATTCAGACATTTTACAACATCGGCGTATTCTGAGTCCCAAACTATTAAGTAAATGATCTTTAAAGAATCTTCTCATGTCATCTTTCAAAACGTTTTTCGGAACATAACAACACCCTGTTGGAAAGGGCCCGGGTGGATCAATGAGTACGGTAGCTGGATTACCAAGCAACTCATACAAGCCTATCAGCAATACTGCGTGGGTTCGCGCCCGGCTTTGTAAATTACAAGAAGGATGCACTCGACTGGCACCGCAATTGATAAAGTTTACCAGTTGCGTGTCCATAGTCGGTGGTTCTCTCCGGCTTCGTCCACCACTAAAACTGGTCAAGAAAGTGGACAGTCATGTATTAATGTGTTAATAGTATCAATTTTGCTTCTTTCTATGATTTTTCGATTGGATTTTGCAACTTTTCCTACAGTGTAATATTTCATATTTTTTATTTTATTGTAAAGTGTTGGAAAATTAAACGTAGTTAGATGGAAGTGCTTATTTATTACCCGGAGACAGGTCAAACGAGAAATCTCCTAACATGATTTTAGTGCAAAATAAACGATTTTACAGTAATCGTATATATATATCGATTATAATTGAAAAAAAAACCATTAGAAGCTGTTGTTATCTGTCTTACACAAATAATGTGTTGAATGATTGAAAATAAACATAATGTTGCAGTTCCGTTTTCACTCCGGTTGTTTTGTTGTTAATCACTAGATACAAAAACACGAATAAGGTAGCATAAATAATTATAAAATTATGTTTAATTTATTGTTTTTAACCGGCCAACTGCCTCTCTAGACAATAATGTACTGCATTGGTGATTCTGTTGAACGTTGATGATATCCGATTGGAATCGAATCAATATGATGCTGTTAAAACAATTTAAATTGTGTCCACTTGTAATGGTGGATAGTCTTGTCAATGATAATTTAAAGGGAAAACGAAACCAAATAATAATGGAATGTGATAAAAACGTAATTACTTATAAAAACAGTAATACATTATATTTTCTCATTAAAAGAATAGTAGAAAGTTATAAATTGGATATGTTAAAATGAAATATTATGCATTTCCCGCCGGAAAGGCAGCTGCCATATTGATAAAGGTAGTGATGTCACTCCTTCTGTGTCAGTTATTTCAAGCATCAAATATAAAAAAAACCATTATCAACCAAACAAGAAGAGTTTGAAGATACCAAAGGGGTAATCAGAATCCATATATCACAGAACAGACAACACAATAAACAAGGAGAAGTTAGAAGATACCAAAGGGGTAATCAGAATCCATATATCACAGAACAGACAACACAATGACAAAAAGATACCAAAGGGGTAATCAGAATCCGTATATCGATGAAGAACAGACAACACAATGACAAAAGGATACCAAAGGGGTAATCAGAATCCGTAAATCGATGAAGAACAGACAATGCACGTGGAGAAGAAAAGATAAGTCACAATCGAGTAAAATTGACATGATATTTATTGGGAAAGATTTTCAATCAATGTATAAATCGTGTAAAATATACCCGGCCGTTATGGGCTGTTTAAAAAAAATGACCCCATTTCTTTTATCATTGATCATTCTAATATGTGATTATTTAAATTGGATCTTTTTGTATCAGAATATGTACTTTGGTACATAGAACCTTGCTGCAAAATTTCACGGCATTATCTGCTATTACTAAAAATAGCGTCCAAAAATGTATAAAAAAATGTCAGGAGTGTAACACTTTTAGTGTGACATTTACAAAGATGCATGTACTGCCATGTTGTGTAATTAGAAAACAAATAATTGTACCGTAGAAAAATATATCTTATGGAAAACTTTGATATTTTAGCTAAAATTTCATGCATAATTTATGCATTTTTTTNATCTGATGACCGCCAGTTCTTTTGTGTGGCCAAAACATCTATGTCAGGAGTGTAACGCTTTTATCCAATTAAATACAAGCACTATTGAACTTACTTTTTAGTCAGATTTAGAAAATATGGTTGACTGAAACTGACCATCTGTGTCTTGCTGAGGTATTGTAATGCAATTCTATTATATTTGTAGCATTCTATCTCCTTGTTATAATTTATTTAAGCCGCTGATTGAAAAATAATCTATATAATCATGAGCACTTCAAAGAGTTTTTCAAAAATGATTAAGACATTCTAGTTTTCACAAAGCATAAATGAAGGATATAAATATTGGTAATTAAAATATTAAATGTTTTGTGAATAATTGTTTCATTCATTGGAAAAAAGCTATGTATTTAACTATCAACATAAAATGTTACACTCCTGACACAAATCCTACTTTTTAGCTATTTCCATCATTTGGCGTTCGTCATAGTAATTTTTTTTAAAGTAATTTCCTCTGAATCCAATGGGCAGATTGGAACCAAAATTGGTGTGGATGTTCCTTTATATGGTATCTAGTTCAAAACTTTTGCTGTGATTTTGATCAGTCGACAAATATGGCTGCCAATACCGTCATTCTTGTCAATAGACCATAGCTCTAAAATTACCAATCTCATGTCATATCATCAAAATTAAAACAGACAGAGGAAAGTTAGGGTGAGTCCTTCCTTCTTCAGCATCAAAAACTCTACAAGTCTCCATTGAGTTGAACATTTGTTACACTCCTGACCTATTTTTGTACTTACCACCAAACAAAATATTAAAACAATGTGAATAAATAAAACAAATATGAACTTTTCTGATGTAATAAGAAAGCAAGTGAGAAGTAAATAAATTTGAAAGAATGTATTTTTACAGTATTTTACTGCCCTAAGTTACTTGATACAGCTGCTTGCGGTCAACTTTAAGTCTTAATATCAAGCAAATTAATATTTCTCTAATAGATAATTGTTAAATTATATGCTGATGGCCTGCTTTATTCATTGGACTCCAATTTCAACATCTATTTCTGTTGAAATATTCACTTTAGTTGATATATATATACAATAATATGTCAGGAATGTAGCAAAATTAGGTAAAAATAAATGTGTTTTTCATTTGTCATTTGTGAATAATGCAAAAATGAATAAAGCAATGTCTATGAAATTTTCAGTGAATGAATTAGTATCGTGTATGTGTCTTCAAATGTACTTTTCATATCAGTATGGACCTTTTTTTAAGAGAAACAGAAACTTTTGTAATGAGAAACCAAAATTTTTTTTATCTCTAAATTAAAAATATTGGTTAAAAATGATCGAAAATTAATTTTTGAACTTCGTTGTATCAATAAATTAATAATGTACAATAATTTTTAGAATTATTTCTGTTGTAATATTGTTGAGAAATATTGTTAGTGTTACAAAAATATAGATTAAAAGCCATTAATAAAATGTTGCAATTTTTTTTCTTAATTTCTTTCACAAACCGATGAACTTGGACTTATGTGGGTCCTTAAAATTCAATAGGACATCAATTTCCAATTACTTTAATTTTGGTCACCTATGTCACACTTTGGGGTCATTTTTTTTTAAACAGCCCATTTACAAACTACTGATTAACAAGGGGTATCGTTGGCATTTATTACTGGTGTACCAGAAAAAGGAAATTAAATAATTCGATTTTAAAAGACTAAGAGTATAAATTTATTATAAATAGATTAATAGAAAGACAGTTAACGTCGATCAACAAAGAAAATAATTACGACATTCGTTTAATGTGAGACGTGTTAAAAATGGAAATAAACAATTTGACAATAGCCTATTGTAAGAATAAATAGAGAGAAAAAACAAGGGAGTTAAAACGAAAATTAGAAAAAAGATGTAGAAAAGAAAATGCGATCATGCGACGAACAACTTGAAGAAAATGTTACTCTAAATACAGAAATAGAAAATATTCAGACTGAATTAGAAAAAATATATGACTTAAAAGCTAAAGGGGTGGAAATCAGATCGAGAGAGAAATGGATAGAACTAGGGGAAAAAAATTATTCTTATTTTTTAGGGTTAGAGAAACAAAGACAAGTAAAAAATCAATAAGCAAGTTAAAAGATGATAAAGATAGTATAATTACAGATCAATCAAAACGTCTCCATATGATTAAGGAATACTACGAAAAATTATATACCTCACCTAAACCGAATAAAGACTTACTAGAAAACTATATTTTCGAAACAAATCTAGAAAGAAATATTAATGCAGAAGAGTTCAAGATATGCGATGGAAAGTTAACCATTGAGGAATGTACTTCAACTATTAATATGATGAAATTAAATAAATCCCCAGGGTTGGATGGGTTAACAGTTGAATTTTACCAAACTTTCTGGGATAAGATCAAATTTATTTTACTTGACGTTTTGAATAAAAGCCAAGATGAAAAGCTTCTCACACATTCTCAGAGGACGAGTGTTCTGTCTTTAATTAAAAAAAAAGACGACCCTCTTCTATTAGAAAATTATCGTCCAATTTCACTGTTAAACGTTGATTTAAAGCTTTTGTCATATTTTTTTATTATCTCAACGTCTAATGAAAATACTACCTAAAATTATAAATGAAGATCAAACAGGTTATTTACAAAATCGATTCATAGGCTTCAATCACAGACAAATCTAAGATATTATCGATTTTGCTGATTCATATAGAATTGATGGAGCTATAATTTTTGTAGATTTCATTAAAGCATTTTACACGCTAAAATTGGTTCTTTATGCTAAATACATTGAAACATTTCCGCTTTATTGATTCGTTTATTCAGTGGGTCCAAATTTTATATTCTGATATTCAAACTTGTGTGTCAAACAATGGGTGGGTGTCTGAAATCTTCAAGAACTCTAGAGGGATTCGACAAGGTTACCCTTTATCTGCTTTATTATTCATATTATCTGTAGAAATTATGGCTGCGAAGAAATAAAAACATAAAAGGGACAACTATTAAAATAGATGAAAAAAATCATAGCATAAAAATATCGCAATTCGCTGATGATACAACTCTTTTTATGAGTTCAAAAGAAGAAATTACATCTGCTCTAAATGAAATTGAGATTTTTGGATCATTATCTGGTTTAATTTTAAACAGAAATAAAACACAGGGGATGTGGGTTGGAAAATTAAAAATTGTAAAGATAAAATAGAAGGCATAAAATGGGATAACAAACCAATAAAGGCATTGGGTATATACTTTGGTCATGATATTGACAAATGTAATGAATTGAACTGGGAAGGTGAAATTAATCAAATGAAAAAAATATTGATATCTTGGGAAAAGAGGAATCTTACCAATATCGGAAAGATACTTATAATAAAATCACTGATATTACCAAAATTTACTTTCATAGCTAGTTCTTGCACAATATCTGAAAGATATACGAAAGAAATAGAATCTTGTTGTTTTAAATTTATTTGAAAGGGAAAACCTGATAAAATTAAAAGAAGTGTATTGATAAACACATATGAAAATAGAGGTTTAAACATGATTGACATTGATAGTTATTTTAAGTCATTAAAAACCTCATGGGTATCAAGATTGACAAATAATAGTTTGTCAAACTGTAAAGTCATACCAATGAAATATTTTAATAAATTTGGAAAAAATTGGTTAGTTTTCAACATGAACATAGATGATATCAGGAATTTACCTAAAAGTAATAATTTGCCAGCTTTCTATAGGGAAATAATTATGTACTGGGTAAAAACAGGAGGAGGTCAACTTCCAAACTCTAAACATTTTGCAAATATTAGAAAACAACTTATATGGGAAAATAAATATATTAAAGTGAAAGGTAAAAGTGTACTATTTAATAATTGGATAGGTAGCAATCTAATTTACATCAATGATCTTTTGGATGAAAATGGAAAACTATCCGAAGAATTTATTTGCAAGAATTTAAAGTGTAAAGTAAATTGGATTTCAGAACTTTATACTTTTAAAAAGGGATTATCAAGAGAATGGGTTAAAATCTTATCTGAAGAAAATTCTATAAGCAGTACAGTTAATATCACAAAAGACAAAGTAATATGGAACAATAAATACATGGATATTGATATTTTACTAACAAATTGTTTTACAATTCAATGATTAAAGCGAAAAAAACAAATCCTGTTGGTTTCAATAACTGGTCAAGACATTTAAATTTAGACGAAAATCCTGATAT
>MJUT01031116.1:117683-136569 GCA_002080005.1 Gigantidas platifrons
TGGGTAAAAACAGGAGGAGGTCAACTTCCAAACTCTAAACATTTTGCAAATATTAGAAAACAACTTATATGGGAAAATAAATATATTAAAGTGAAAGGTAAAAGTGTACTATTTAATAATTGGATAGGTAGCAATCTAATTTACATCAATGATCTTTTGGATGAAAATGGAAAACTATCCGAAGAATTTATTTGCAAGAATTTAAAGTGTAAAGTAAATTGGATTTCAGAACTTTATACTTTTAAAAAGGGATTATCAAGAGAATGGGTTAAAATCTTATCTGAAGAAAATTCTATAAGCAGTACAGTTAATATCACAAAAGACAAAGTTATATGGAACAATAAATACATGGATATTGATATTTTTACTAACAAATTGTTTTACAAATCAATGATTAAAGCGAAAACAACAAATCCTGTTGGTTTCAATAACTGGTCAAGACATTTAAATTTAGACGAAAATCCTGATATGTCACAAATATATTCGTTTATTTTTATTGTTTGCAAGAAAATAAACTTAAAATTTTCCGATGGAAATTGAATCAATTTATTATTCCAACAAAAAAATATTAACTGCTTGGAGACTCTCAAATTGTAGTTTATGTAATTTTTGCCAAATAGAAGAAGATTATATGCATTTATTTATGTCATGTAAGTATTTGTCACATTTTTGGAAAAAAGTTACAGAACTATTTAAAAAGGTCAATTTTGAAATTAATATTTCTCTTAGACATCTAGTTTTAGGATACAAAATCTTTGATAAAGAATATTTCGATCTTAACTATATTCTAACAATTCTAGGGTATTCCATATACAAATCGCATTATGTATCGGAACAAAACACAAAACACAAAAGCAATAGATGTTTACAGTTTATTTGTAAGAGAATTACGGTCAAGGTTAAATGTAGGTAATAAATATCTATTCAAATGTGTTGTTTAAAAAGATACAAAAGTGTATTGAAAAGTAATTATGAAAAAGTATATGATATATGTGTTGTAATATATTATTTATATACATTGATTATACCCTGGATAATCAATGATGGCTTCACAGGGTAACTTCAGAGGAGCTTGGAATTTGAAGGTGAACTGTAACAAGCATTGTTGAATAAACTATATCTTGTTGTTAAAAAAAAGACAATGCAATGGCCAAACAAATACGACAAAAGGACAAACAACAATCTACAAAACATTACACATTAAACTAAAGATCGGGTAACACGAACCCCACAAATACAAATGGGTGAACTCAGGTGCTCCGGAAGGGTAACCAGTTCCTGCTCCACTACTGACACCCTTCGTGTGACTCTAGGTGCCCCGGAAGGGTAAGCAGTTCCTGCTCCACTAGATAAACCCGTCGTGTTAATATATTTACAAACCTGGTGATAAGTAATGAATGAGGCCAGGACTGGAAAGTGTTTACGACAAGTGTAACATATCCGTGGACACAGATATTCCATAACGGTCAACCAAGTCATGGTGGCGACCGTAAAACTTTCGAAGTGATGACTTCAACTTAATCAAGAGAAACCCTTGGTCCAGTAGATTCCTTGTTAGCAGCAACCCTCTATCAAGGAAATTCTTATAGCAACCACAAGCTCTGAAATTTCGTATCATCTGAGAGATATATACTCTATATGCAGGTGCTGCTGGAATGTTTCTACATATGAATGGACAGTTCACAATGGGGAAATTGAAACCATCTCTTTTGTCATGAAGTTTGCTTCGTTCTTTTCTTTTGAGGTGTAGGTCAAGGTAGGAAGCAGACCTCTCTTTACATGTGGTATCCGTTATTTCAAGCTCAATGGGATAGATGCGATCAACGAAATCACCAAACCTAAAATTATTTAGTGAAAGGACATCATCTATATAGCGGAACGTGAAATTAAAGGATCGGGCTAGATTCTTTTCTATTTTCTTGAGAAGCCCCTGTATGAAGTCTGTCTCATACGAATAAAGGAACAAGTCGGCGAGAAGAGGAGCACAGTCTGTACCCATAGGTATGCCGACTGTCTATTGAACAACACGTCCACCAAAGATAACAAATATGCTGTTAATCAAAAACTCTAGCATTTTGATGATATCAGATTCAGAGAACTTTTTGGTAGAATCAGAGTGATTTTTTTTTAACAAAATAAGATCTGTCTGCTGCCAGAAAAAAGATATTTGTATCTACGTTGGCCATTATTGTTTTTATGAAACTGTCTTAATTTGTCCTGCAGTTTAGAGTGAGGAATAGTTGTGTAGAGGGTAGATAAGTCAAATGTTTTATCAAGCAGTCTATGTAAATTAATTTACACACAAACAATATTGTTAGGGACCTAGTCGGCGGAGACAATACTAGTAATATATTTGTCATGAAAGAGAGACAGTTGTTTAGCAACATTTGGGTCTTTAAAGATTGATGTAGGGCGAGTGTTCGATGGTGAGTGCAAAAATGCAATGAAAATACAAATGTTTTAAAAGACGCTCCAAAAGGTTTAGTAGAACCACATTAATTAATGAAACAAAATATTTAGAAAAGAAGTACAAAAAGGCTGTGAACAAAAGAATTCAGACACCATAAGGAAAAGATGAAAAAGAAGATATTATATAATTTGAAGTCTTCTAATCTAAAAGAAAATTGAAAAATAATAAATACTGAAATAAAACAGAATTGGATTTTTTTTCAATACAATGAGTGCTGGAAGTTCAGATGATGATTCAATACAAAGGAGGAAATTGAAAAAGCAATAAAGAAATTAAGAAAGAAGATAAATCTTCTGGAGAAGATCAAACAGTTAACAAATACTTGAAACACTCATTTTATACAATTTTTTATATCCATCTTAAGCTATTTAATGCTATATTTGACAGTGGCAGTATACCAGAACAGTAGCTACTAGGAAATATCATTCCTGTTTACAAAAATAAAGGAAGCAAAGTTAATCCAAAAATGTTTCTAGACCAATTACCATTATTAGCTGTTTTGGCAAATTATTTACATTGAATTTGATTACAAGGCTAAATGATTTCTCTGATGACTTCTGTCTGATTTGTGAAAATTCAGGGATATTTTAGAAAGGTTATTCCACAATAGATAACTTAATATACGGATTCTGATTGCCACTTTGGTATTTTCAAACTCTTCTTATTCATTTTACATATGTTAACAAATATTACGATGTTTAGGAAATTTAAATTTTGCTGTTGATACTGTATGGAGGGGTGAGTTGTGGAACATACTTCTAATTAACCAAATTAATGGTAAAATATATAGTATTATGATTTTAATATGTACATTGGAATTAAATCACGTGTTGTATATAATTATATATAATTGTAACAAAACTGAATATTTTGATTGTAATGTTGGAGTCAGACTAGGAGAAAATGTATCCCCTGTCCTATTTTCTCACTACTTGAATGATCTAAAACGATTTTTACACGACCACATATATTTTAAATGTTTGGATTCCATAGATAACGATATTGAAGACGAATTAAGGATTTTTCTTAGATTGTTTATATTACTATATGCATATGATACTGTGTTATTTTCTGATTCAGTGGAAGATCTCTACGTACAATTAAATAATTTTAGTGAATACTGTGACACATGGAAGTTAAAAGTTAGTATTTCAATAACAAGAATTGTTGCTTTTACTAGAGCACGATTGCATCATTTTAATTTTTCATATAAAGGTTCTAAGTTAAAAATTGTAAAAGATTATATTTATCTTGGGATAATTTTTTCTGGTACTGGCAGCTATTTGAACACAAAGAAAAAGATTGTTGGAAAAGCTACCAAAGCTATGCATAGAATATTTAAAAAAAAAGGGCCGAGTTCATAATCTTTCTATAAAATGCCAGTATTATCTTTTAGATAAGATGGTAAAGCCTATTCTACTCTACGGGTGTGACATGTGGGGTTTTGGTAATACATACACATGTAATGATATAATTGAAAGAGTCCATCTTAAATTTTGTTAACATTTGTTACATAAAAGAAAATCAACGCCCAATTTCATGATTTATCGAGGGCTTGGTGCATATCCTATGTCTATTAATATTCGCTTGGTAAATTATTGGTCTAAGTTAATAAATGGTAAATAAGGCAAACCATCACTCAATCTTTATAAATATATGTATATTAAAACTCTTCATGGTCAATGCCAGTCTTCTTGGGTTGATAGTGGAAAGAGCATCTTAGGTAATTGTGGTTTCAGTAATATCTGGTAAAGCCAGAGAAATTTTAATTCTATATGATTAAACATTACATTAACGCAAAGATTATTTGACCAGTTTCAACAAGAATGGCGATCAAATATTTTGAATTTGAACCGCATTTGGATATTCTAACATAAAAAGAACAAAATCACATTTTGTAAATTTAAAACTGGTGATCATCGATTACCTATCGAAATAGGAAGATAGAATGGTAAATCGTATTGATCATGGGGATAGACTGTGTAATATATGCACGGATGCAGATATAGGTGATGAATTTCACTACATTCTTCAATGTAAATATTTTGTAAATGAGAGAAAATTATACCCGAGTCAACATTTTTTCACAGATAATCAATAATTTGAAATTTGGTCAAGCATTCCAAATTAAAAATAAACCAAAGCTAATGAAACTGTGCAAATCCATTCGTGTCCTACAATATCATGCTCTTCCTCCTGGTTGACCACATATCTCTGACAACCATAAACATTGTGTTATTTCTTTTGTCTTATTATTATTCAATTTTGTAGTCCATGTGTGTTTATTATCTATTTATGCTTAATTGGCAAATTCTCTATACCACTGTTTCAACTATGGTTTTATGAGAAATAAAGATGTCTGAATCTTGGACCCCAGTTGGGTCAAACCAAAGACTAAGACACTGATATTGGCTGCTTCTCCACTAAACACGTACCTTAAAATATTAAGAGCAAAGACTAGTTGGCACGGAATCATGATAATGTGTCTGAGTGGAGCGACATGTCTGAACGCGGTCTGTTGTTTCAGTGAGCTAGGGCGGTAAATATCCAATTAAGCGTGTTGGTCTAGTACAAAGCAGACATAATCATCATTTCATTGCATGTAACTTGTTCGCAGCATGATAAAGCTGACAAATTGCTCATTTGACCGTAAACAAGACTCACTCACTCATTTGTCAGTGATCAAATTTTGATTTTTGAAACTTAGATTTATTGCTAATTTCTCCAAGTAAAGGCATTATATTTTTGTCCTCGAACGCTTCGTCGAAGGGTACTATATTAATGACTGTCGTATGTCCATCAGTCGGTGCGCTTGTGCGTCCGTTCCGAATTGGTTTCCAGGTGGCAACTTGTGAACGAAAATTCTGATTGAAGCTAGGTATAATATGTATGTGTATCTTGTAAAAATCTCTGGTCAAAAGTCGATAATGACGTTTTTTTGACAATTCTTACTTGGCGCCTGCGTACCCGTAACCAACGGCCTTTTTCTCCCTTAGTTAATTAGTTCAAATATCAAATGTGTATTAAGCTAATAGCCTTGAACATTTCTATTATTCCAAGTCTACAAAAATTTAATAAGCCTGCTGGTTTTTGAACTATGGGTATAATGGAAACATGTGCTTTTCAATTTTAATAAGTATCCATTAGAATATTAGAGTACACGTGAAACTAAAGATCAAAAGAAATGCTTATATTTCTTAAGAAAAAATATGTTGTGAAAAAAGAAATTCAATACATCAAAACCTTCTATCACGAAAGATTCATTGAACCTATACCAACAATTGAGAAAATTTCAAAAAGGTAAAAAAACCCACCTTGGTTTAATAAGTACAATGCATTAATTATTATATAAACATGACTGGTATGACATAGAGCGATTTGATGTTAGTTAATTAGTGCTTAATTGGAGCCATCAATTTATTCTTAGGTCCACAATCAATCATAAATGTGAAAAACAATGCAAAATGTGTTTGTTTGAGTATTGATGGAATAAACAAAAAGCTCAGCAATTTGTCAGCTATATCATGGCGAGAACAAGTTAATTTTAATGAAATCATGTCGAAGTCCGCTTTGTACTAGACCAACAAGGTTGGTTAGATTTTTAGAGTGCTAGCGCACTGAAACAACAACGGATAGTCATATCAACCCACTCGGATACATTATCCTGATTCCGAACTAACCAGTCTTTGCTCTTTCTCTTTAATGCTGCGTTCTTAGCAGAGAAGCAACAAATGTTATAGTCATTGGTTTGACCCGATTGGGACTCGGACACACGATCTACCACACTCGCGGCGAGCACGCTAACCACTACACCACCGATTCGGTTCTAATATATCAAACTATTTTCTGCAAATAACAAAAGTAAATCTGCACATCATAAGCATAAGTTTAACGGGTATCACATTATAAATTTCCCTCAAAAATGTAAAATTCTCCAATATTACAAAACTTTTTATTTTCTGTATTGTTATTTCCTCAATGCGGTAAGTATGAGGCTGCGTCCACAGAGTACGTGTTTGATGATGTTATTAAGCAGCATGTCCGACAGGTTGTCAAGTCTGTTTTAGGTATCTGACAGAATTTCGACAGAAGCCTTTTGTTCCTTCTGTAGGCTGACAAGATTAATTTAGCATTTCATCTGCACACGATATCGGAACAGACATAGTATTAATACCTACAACCTTCAATAACTGTTTGCTCGAAACCAGTCGCGAATTAAAATAAATAGCGAATAACTTTATCCTTCATATTCGCAAAATATTGTTAAAAATGCTATTATAGTGACAAACGGAACCTTTTAACCGTAATGGAAGCAGGAGGTTTGGCGCCGTTAAATATGATTCAATCCACCATTTCTTTGGAAATGCCTGTACCAAGTCAGGGCCATTGCGGTTTCCCCAGTTTTCCGGTTGTTGACTGATTTTGTCTGTTTGTTGACTTATGAGTTTTGCCTTTCCTTTTGGAAGATTGCTCGGTGTTCGGCAATTTTGTTATTACCCTTATTTTCTGAAAGACAAACCGTTCCACTAAGTTATTGTCCATCATTTACTCACCTTTATCATGTAAAATATAACGTACTGACTGATTAAAATCCTAAGTCACAGGAATTTGTCTGGAATTGTTACCAGTTGCCAGAATAAGTGGGCATCAGGAGGCGAACCCACGACTGTGGTCTTATTTTTGTGGACAGAGGTAAATTATTCATAGATTACGAAGGGGTTTAGGTATTATGGTGTTTAACGCCACTTGCAACAATTTTTCAGTTATACATGGCTGGCAGTTTTATTGGTAGAGGAAACTTGAGTACTCGGAGAAAACCATCGACCTAGGGAACGGAATTTGTAAAAGTGATAGGTCACTTGTTTTCCAATCCCACCTGCTATTTGCTATCTTGTATTTGTGTTTGACTTTCTTTCAAATAAAATATAGTTTACACTAAAACCATCGACCTGTCTGAAGCTACTGATGAACTGCATCACATACAGTTTTTTTTTGTAATTGAAATGTAAGGGTCAATATCATTCATTTGTTTTTATTTTATAATGAGGAAATTAAAGGTTAAACAGTGATGATCAACAATTCCACCACCAACAATATAACGAACAACCAACTTTCATATAAAACTATTGAACACAAAAAGACCACAAAATATGGCATTGGAAAACCAGTTCCTGGCTTGGGACAGGCATAACTATATGGCGGGGTCAAACAGGTAACGATATCCCAGTCCTGTCGTCTTGATAATTTGATATCCAACCGCAACATCTATACAAACAATCAAAACAATAAAATACCAGCACACATTCGCCTCCACTACAAAAACAAAAATCTATGACAGCACAAAGATAGAAAGTAAAATAGTAGAGTCAATGAATGTTCGTAGTTAACTGACTTCGAGATAGGATGATAACATATGTTGATTAAATATCATTAAGAGTCAATGAATGTTCGTAGTTAACTGACTTCGAGATAGGATGATAACATATGTTGATTAAATACCATTAAGAGTCAGTGAATGTTCGTAGTTAACTGACTTCGAGATAGGATGATAACATATGTTGATTAAATATCATTAAGAGTCAATGAATGCTCGTAGTTAACTGACTTCGAGATAGGATGATAACATATATTGATTAAATATCATTAAGAGTCAATGAATGTTCGTAGTTAACTGACTTCGAGATAGGATGATAACATATGTTGATTAAATATCATTAAGGGTCAATGAATGTTCGTAGTTAACTGACTTCGAGATAGGATGATAACATATGTTGATTAAATATCATTAAGAGTCAATGAATGTTCGTAGTTAACTGACTTCGAGATAGGATGATAACATATGTTGATTAAATATCATTANGAGTATTGAATGTTCGGAGAAAACCATCGACCTAGGGAACGGAATTTGTAAAAGTGATAGGTCACTTGTTTTCCAATCCCACCTGCTATTTGCTATCTTGTATTTGTGTTTGACTTTCTTTCAAATAAAATATAGTTTACACTAAAACCATCGACCTGTCTGAAGATACTGATGAACTGCATCATATACAGTTTTTTTTGTAATTGAAATGTAAGGGTCAATATCATTCATTTGTTTTCATTTTATAATGAGGAAATTAAAGGTTAAACAGTGATGATCAACAATTCCACCACCAACAATATAACGAACAACCAACATTCATATAAAACTATTGAACACAAAAAGACCACAAAATATTGCATTGGAAAACCGATTCCTGGCTTGGGACAGGCATAACTATATGGCGGGGTCAAACAGGTAACGATATCCTAGTCTTCTCGTCTTGATAATTTGACATCCAACCGGAACATCAATACAAACAATCAAAACAATAAAATACCTGCACACATTCGCCTCCACTACAAAAACAACGTACTATCACAAAAATCTATGACAGCACAAAGATAGAAAGTACAATAGTAGAGTCAATGAATGTTCGTAGTTAACCGACTTCGAGATAGGATGATAACATATGTTGATTAAATACCATTACTCTTAGGATAGAAATCGTAGTTAACTGACTTCGAGATAGATGATAACATATGTTGATTAAATATCATTACTCTTAGGATAGAAAAATACATCTAACAGGTTTGATATCAATTAGTCATGGACATCTAAAGAAATTAATGGCTTTCTTGGGGGACCAGAGTAAATATGTAGTAAATTGGTTGTAATAGAATATTGTAACATTATAAGGTAATAAAATATGGAATGAAATATAAATGTGTTGGTCTATGAAAACAGAATCCTTGGTGTAAAAGATTTTCCGCTATCATTAGAGTCAGAAATATTATTACAACATGTGCAAGACGAATTAAGAAATGAAAACGCCCCGGAAGGGTAAGCTGTCGCATGCCAGGAAAGTCAGTGGTCATTTATCGGTATGTTAGGGGTATCAATCTTGTCTCTTCCTGTAATTTTTCTATTTGATTTTGAAACTGTTCCGACAGTGTTGAATGTTTTTTTTTGTGTTTTCCATCATATTAGCTATTTTAATGAAGTACAAAAAAGTAATTATATTTGATATTTTATTTAAAAAATCTGCATTCTCTACCTGTTTTACACAAATTTCTATAGATTTGGTTTATGGTGTTTAACGTCACTTTCAACAACATTTCAGTTATATCGTGGCGGTCAGTTTTTTTTGGTGGATGAAACCGCAGTACCCGGAGAAAAACACCGACCTATCGCAGGTGACTGACAAACTTTATCACGTAATGTTGTATCTAATATACCTCGCCATGAACGGGGTTCGAACTCACAACTTTAGTGGTGATGGGCACTGATTGATCTGGTAGACGTAAATCAAATTACCACACCATCACGACTACGATGACCCCTTCAATTTATATAGAGCTATATAACCTTTCTATAAAAGTAATAAAAGACTATGAATAATAACCACTTGGTTGATAGACACTAAGCAGGAAACAGTTTAAAAAAAACCATTTACTTGTTTCTGAATCCTATTGTACAATTGATGTTGTTCCGTACATGTTTAGTGGGGTTCGAGTTATTCGATATTTAGTTTTATATGTATGTTTTGTTGATCGTTGTTTGTCCTTTTGTACTGTCTGTTCTTCTTAGATATACGGATTCTGATTGCCCCTTTGGTATCTTAGATATACGGATTCTGATTGCCCCTTTGGTATCTTAGATATACGGATTCTGATTGCCCCTTTGGTATCTTAGATATACGGATTCTGATTACCCCTTTGGTATCTTAGATATACGGATTCTGATTACCCCTTTGGTATCTTAGATATACGGATTCTGATTACCCCTTTGGTATCTTAGATTTACGGATTCTGATTACCTCCTTTGGTATCTTAGATATACGGATTCTGATTGACCCTTTGGTATCTTAGATTTACCGATTCTGATTACCTCCTTTGGTATCTTAGATATACGAATTCTGATTGACCCTTTGGTATCTTAGATTTACGGATTCTGATTGACCCTTTGGTATCTTAGATATACGGATTCTGATTGCCCCTTTGGTATCTTAGATATACGGATTCTGATTGCCCCTTTGGTATCTTAGATATACGGATTCTGATTACCCCTTTGGTATCTTAGATATACGGATTCTGATTACCCCTTTGGTATCTTCAAACTCTTCATATTTATACCAAGCACTAAGCATCATAAACGTCACCTTGAAATGTAAACGTGTCATGTTAAAACAAAAGTGTCAGACCCTGACTGTATAGAGTTAACTCTACAATAAAAGGAATATTTTAAAATATTAAATTAAAACATACTTAGCTCATCTAATAGTAAATAAAATATATCACGATATAATGGATTTTAAATGCCTGATCAAATAAATCTACGATTAGCAAACAAATGTCTTTTTGTTTAGTATCACGTCTAGCTATCAATTAAACAATATATTTAGAAATCTTTTTGTTTCGTACTCTTGATAATCAATGATTGAACAAGCTTGTTATTTATGTCATATAATTGTAAGTCTGTTATAAATAACATAATGAGGTTTGAAATTTGAATTATACAAAATTTGAATATTTACATCTTTTAGGGTGCCCAATACGACATGTTGTAGATATATACCATTTTTTCCCAAGTAAGGGCTATTTCTTTGTCTATTTTTACTATACTCACAGTAAACACATATAAAAGAAAACATGTTTATCAGAAAACCTTTTTTCAATTTGAATCTACATACATCTTTATTTTAGCTTTAGCATATGTAAATGTAACATTTTCAAATCACCCCTTCTCAAAAGAACAGTTTGAGTGAGTGAGTAATTTTGGATTAACGCCAACTCAGCAATATTTCAGCTAAATGAGATGATGATGAGGTTCGCTTTGTACTAGACCAAAACGCTTAATTGGAATTTGATAATGCTAGCTCACTGAGACAACAGTCCGCGGATGGACATATATCCCCCACACCCCAAAGTTCGTCCGGTTAACGGGTTTTCACGCCTGCGCAGAGAGAATGTTCACGAATGTCACTGAAACTTATCAATCTTATTTACTAGATATGCACCATTGACAACAAAAACGAATTATTATAAGATGCATACTTACGATAAACAAAATTTGAAACTTGCCGGGAATCTGGAACCAGTTCAACCTTCACCCCTCAAATTCGTCCACCGGGTGTCTCTACTGCTGACGTCATCGAAAGCTAGGCCAAGAACATTGCTTTTCTCGTTAATGTTCAAAGCTTCGTTTTGAGCCATCGTTTTCTAAATTTGGTCAAGAGACAAAAAAGTTACAACTGAAAATGTGTTGGTTCTTGATACTAAATCAAGCACGTGTTCATCTATTGACAATTCATTGGCTTCCGTTTCATTAATTTTCCAGGATTTGTGCCATTTTTACAGAAAAATTCATCAGGATCATTACATTTTTGACAACGATTGTATCAATATGTTTGGCCTAATACACGCATACTGTAACACAAGTCATTTGCATATAAGAATGTAAATAATCTCGGACAGTCAACAGGTAAGCTTTTGTTGCCGTTTATCTTGATTTAAAATAGATCCAAAGATTGTGTTGGAAATGTATTAGTGAAATGGTTGTTTTTTTTGGTCTATTTTTTACTTTTGATATTTTTTTACATGTTTAAACCTCATGTTTTGGTTATGTCAATCCACGTTGTTCTGGATTAAAAATAACACGCCGGGACGCCGTCAAATGACGTCAGTCGATTTCCGCAGGCGCACAAAACGTAAACGAAAATGGTGGACGAACTTGAGGGGTTGGAGGATACAGGCTGGCTAAGACAATTGTCATCTAATAAACTTGCATGTAAGTAAAGTTTCCAGTGTCTGTGGATTGTCCATTCTTGATTGTCCCTTCGGTTTTCTCTAATGTTTATTTACGGAATCAAGGATGTAAGAGATCTATATATCAAATATTTACAATTATATTTAATTATGGAATGTTTACAATTTAATATATAATTAGACTAGATCAGAACTTGTAAATATGAGAGATGATTGTTCGTTTTGTTGATATTGGTGGAATTATGACCATCACTGTTTAGAGGTAATTGTTCGTTATTTTGATATTAATGGAATACGTCGGTTCCGGGATACTGGTATTCAGATAATACCATCATGTGACTTCCATCACCACGTGACTAAAATCTAGGCATCTGTAGTTCAAAATGGCCTGTGGTCTTTCAACTTTGTCGGAAATGGGATAAATGTTACATATTTTTCCAGATTGGGTTTCTTCCTGCTGTCAGATGTACACCCCGGAACCACACACCAATATTTGCTGGATGACTTTTGAGATCGTTTTCCTCGATCCATTTCTACCTGCAGTGTCTACTGCTAAAAATGCCTAGATTATTTATGAAGTCACGTGATCGGTGGTACGAATTCTTCATCCAAGTCAGGAGAACGTCTTATCACGGAATCGTCGTATTGATGACCATCACTGTCTAAACTTTTTTTTCAAAATTTGTTGTAATGTAAACGCACTAGTTTCAAAAAGATGGATCGCGATCGGTTTTTCATACGTAAATGCGAACACAAATCGATCTTTTCTAGGGTCGTTTAAATTAAATTGGATTCATTTTAAAGAAAGTAAAAACACGGTCTGAACGTCTGGGGCTAGGCAAAATAATATACTGAATAAAAAATAGCGATGCAATTTTACTCCATTGATCTTTTTTTATTTTGGAAAAGTTGTTTGTGGTCCTCGGTATAATCAAAATAGACGTAGATTGTTTTATGGTAGGGTTATGATGTTTAAGGCAATTTTCAACAACATTTCAATTATATTTTGTCGGTCAGTTTTATCGGGTGGAGGAAATCGGAGTACCCGGATAAAATAACCGACATGCCGTAAGTCACTAACAGACTTTATCACATAGTATTGTATCAAGTACACCTCGCCTGAGAGGAGTCAAACTTACAACGTTAGTGGTGATAGGCATTGATTGAACAGGTAGTTGCAAATTCAGCTACCATATAATCACGGCCCCTCCAGTTTGTTTTTAATATTTCAAACTATGACAACATATCGTTAGCTTCTAAGGTTTGAAAATTTGCCCGCCACTACTTTCCTGTGAACTCCTGAAGACTGATTCTCACTTTTGACCCACTTCTAAACCTTGCTCCATACTTTCATATCCACTTTTAAAACTTGCGCTCCATTTTCCAGTCCAGTCCAGTTCTAAAGCTTGCCCCCTCCCCACTTTCTGGTTCACTCCTACGCCTCTAGTTAGCTCTTGTTCGATATGGTAAAGGTAATCTGATCAGAAAGCAAAATGTTGACATATTTTGTACAGTTCATGGCTACGTCAAGCAAACCCACGACATTTTCTGACTTTAGCAGGCATTTGCATAGATTTTGTTCTCCATGTATTTTGTTTCTTCTTTTACTTTTCCTATTACTCTTACTGTCATGAATTCAATGTTTTATTATATGTTATTATTATGAAATATCTATGTTTATGTTGTTGCCATAACAATGCATGTTGTAAATTACAGAGAAATGACTTTATATAATGTTGTAATAAATGGCGCCCAATCTCATTTTGAATTGTTATTATGCAAATAAAACATGATTAATTCAATCAATTAAAATAATTCACCTCAGTACAACTTGGTTTAATTGTGTTGTTTTTCAGAGGAGAATATTAATATGATTTTTTAAAATATCAAAATAAATCTAATTTGCATAACAGTCAAATATTTGCACGAAAAAACTCGAATATACGTTACACGACTAATTATACAGCTTCAGTTTAACTTTGAACTCATTTTGAAATAAAATAAGGCAGTAGGTGTCAATGAAAGACATTTCTATTTTAATTAACGACGACCATCTTCAATAGAGTGCAGAGCTGTCGGACACAATTTAGAAGATTGGCGACCCATCTCGACCTTTTTGATTTTATTTAGTTCAACGCTTTCTGAGGAGACGACTTGAATGTGATTTTATAATAAAAAAAAGCACAATTTACATAATTGATCAGTAATAAAGTGATAATAAGGGACTATCCAACATTCCATTTAGACACAAATTAAAGTAAAGGAACAGAGCTTTTATTTCATTACTACATTTCAAAGCCACAGTAGGGTCTTTAATAATGAGCATAACTCATACCAGAACACGACGGTATACATTGTAAATAATCATCGGCTGAATTAAAATTTAGAGAAACACGCTTAAGATATGTTGGACTACTTAGAGAAACACGCTAAGATATGTTGGACTACTTAGAGAAACACGCTAAGATATATTGGACTACTTAGAGAAACACGCTAAGATATGTTGGACTACTTAGAGAAACACGCTAAGATATGTTGGACTACTTATTGCCACGGAACGTAAGAAAAGTTTGAAGATATCAAAGAGATAATCGGAAGAAGTAAATCGAAAGACAGACAACATAAATAATGGTTAAAAGAAAAAGGACAAAAGGATAAACAACGATCTACAAAACACTACATATAAAACTAAAGATCGAGTAACACGAACCCCACTAAAAACCGGGGGTGAAGTCAGATGCTCTGGATGGTTTTAGGATAAGGGTAATAACAAAATTACCGAACACCGAGCAACCTTTCAAAGGGAAAGTCAAAACTCATAAATCAACAAACAGACAAAATCAGTCAACAACCAGAAAACTGGGAAAACCGCAATGGCCCTGACTTGGTACAGGCATTTCTAAAGTAATGGTGGAGTGAAACAGATTTTATGGCGCCAAACCTCTCGCTTTCTTTACGGTTCAAAGGTATCGAAGAGGTAATCAAAAACACGTAAATCGAAAGACAGATAATACAATGACCTTAATAAAAAGGACAAACCACAAAGCACAACAAACTAAAATAATTGCGAAGCACGAATCGGTTGAACTCGGATGCAAGGGTAAACAACTGCAGTTTCAATTTGAACTCATTTTGACTAAAAATAAAACAATAATGCTTAATTTGAGAAATTTCTATATTTAGCTACGGAAGCCATCTTGAATGGATGGGCGTGCTATTTCGCCACTTTGAACAGTTTTAATGGTGGAGAACATATACAACTTTTTTTTTAATTATTCAAATTGAATAATGTTTGATTAACATGATCACAATCTCTTTCAACTGGAGATGTTCGTGATAGCAGCATTCAAAGTCATGAGTGTCGAAATTGCAAAATACAAAATAATATTTCACCACCATTGATGCGTGCCTGACAACGATGCCTCATTGAACCCATGAACGATGCTCGTGGAACGTCATTCCAGATCTGACTTATGTTGGGTTCATTTCCGCCAACATTGCCGGTTGATAAATTTCATGTCATCCCAGATATGTTAAATTGGTGACAGATCAGACGAAAGGCAGGCAATATAACTACATTGATATTCTTCTGTGCCAGAAAGTCCATCAGAATACATGCAACATGTAGTCTGGCACTATCCTGCTAAATAGTGACGGCATGTTATCGAGTTGAATGAAATAACATGTTGCTGCATGATCTCATCACGATATAGTACGTCGTTCACCTACTTGCCATTGACGGTAACCAGAGGTCGTTCATGAGCAGTAATCTCATACCACACCATCACGCTGTGTCCACCAAATGCTCGACAATAAACACAAGCAAGACCTTCACTGCTATCCATGTAATATTCGAAATTATCTGAGAAGAGAATATTGACTTAGTCATGTATTCGAAATCTCATATTGAGCATACGCCATGCCAGTCTAGCAACACGATGACATGACACAAGAATGGGCGTATTGAATGTCACAGTGGTCGGATGTCATGCTTACACAGCCGATTATGGAAGTTATACCATCATTTTTTTCTCAATGCAGGGATGTGGCGGACAGTATAGCTTGCAGTTGGAGTCGATGTATTAACCTGATGTAATAGTCTTGAAGATCCCGAGCGTTACCATTGCGTTTTCTGTTCCTCGTCAATTTAGGCATTCTGATTACCCCTTTGGTATATATATATTCAAACTCTTCGTAACAGACGGTTGAAAACATCTCATATGGGATCTAATAATGTTTCGGTGCATATTTAAACGTATGTCAACAACGTTGAAAAGCTCGATGGCGTTCATTTTCGTGCAGGCTTTGCATTATGCTGAATAGTCTTTAAGACTATGTTGTTTCACTGTTCGTAGACAGTGTGAAAACCTTAGATTATCGACAAGCGGACAAAACAAACTAAATAAATTTGTCACACCGAAAAATGTCAAAAAATGAAAAGTGCTCGCATTTTGTGTAAAAAATCCATCCGTGCAAATAACAGATAAACAACCGGTATTATTTTATGTTTTCATATAAAAAAAAATATTGATATTATTTTGTTTTGTTTTGTTTTCCCACAACCTAAAGTGGACCTGTTGTTATCCGTCTTTTATTAGAACTATATAAGAGGCAATAAGTAATTTAATTTCGATTTTTTATTATTTCCTTTAAGAAAATCGAAATTAAATTACTTATTGCATCTTATATAGTTCTATTAAAAGACGGATATCAACAGGAAATATTCGTATCTTTTATTCTCAGTTTTATTTAATGTTGCTCTGAATGTCACTAAATATAAGTATTTTATTTATTTAATATATTCAATTTATATTTTGGGATCATCATGGTCGTGATCGTATGGGAGTTGGATTTTCAACTACCGGTGCCTATCACTTCTAACTTTGTGAGTTCGAATCCCGAGGTGTACTCGATATGTGATAAAGTTTGTCAGTGACTTACGACATGTCGGTGGTTTTCTCCGGGCACTCCAGTTTCCTCCAACAATAAAACTGACCGCCAAGAAGTTGCTGAAGTATTGTTAAAAGTGACGTTAATCACCATACATCAAATCAAACCAATATATATTTGCTTTTCATCAGTTCAAAATTTCAAATTAATTTACAATATTTCGTATTTAATATATTTCATTTAGAATCTACCAACTTAACATTTGAATTTTGTTTCTCCTATCTTAGAACATATATACATTTAACTGTGTGTAAAACTCAATCTAACTCTATCTTAGAACATATATACATTTAACTGTGTGTAAAACTCAATCTAACTCTATCTTAGAACATACCTACATTTAGCTGTGTGTAAAACTCATTCTAACTCTAACTCTTAACACTACTCTAATTTCTTTACTCTTACCTTTAGAGGAAGCCATAAAACCAAACACGAACAAACTTAAAATGGAATTATACATTTTCACTTTGAAAGAAAGTTACCATACTCCGTGAAAGTTGATCGAACTCCGTGTTAAATATCGGGAAACCTAATTATTATTAGATAACATAGTATAAATTCTCAATCAATCCTAGATCAGCTATGACGGCCGTACAACGCATGCTCAAATGTTTTTTAAATTAACGTAAGCTTAATCAACATATATATTCTGTTAAATAGCATAGATATTGGCTTTTCTGTTCTTAATGGAAATTTAGATTAAAAATACAAAAGATGTTTAATTATTGATGACCTTATCTTTAATTGAACTACAAAATTATAATAAATTGAAATATGTACATGATTGTTATTCTACTTTTATGTTTATCAATTTTAGCAACTTTCAAAACCAATAATTAATAGACTGTGGATCTAGCTATCTAGAGGCATATGATAACATTTAAAGATACGCTTCGTAAATACTAAAATATCTAATAGGAAAATGGAAGTGTAGTCGTTAATTATAAATGTTAAAATATCTAATAGGAAAACACGAAAGTAATCGTTAATTATAGATGTTAAAATATCTAATAGGAAAACACAAATGTATGTAGTCGTTAATTATAGATGTTAAAATATCTAATAGGAAAACACAAATGTATGTAGTCGTTAATTATGAATGTTAAAATCTTTAGTAGGAAACACAAATGTATGTAGTCGTTAATTATGAATGTTAAAATATCTAATAGGAAAACACAAATGTATGTAGTCGTTAATTATGAATGTTAAAATATCTAATAGGAAAACACAAATGTATGTAGTCGTTAATTATAAATGTTAAAATATCTAATAGGAAAACACAAATGTATGTAGTCATTAATTATAAATGTTAAAATCTTTAGTAGGAAAACACAAATGTATGTAGTCGTTAATTATGAATGTTAAAATCTTTAGTAGGAAAACACAAATGTATGTAGTCGTTAATTATAAATGTTAAAATCTGTAGTAGGAAAACACAAATGTATGTAGTCGTTAATTATATATGTTAAAATCTTTAGAAGGAAAACACAAATGTATATAGTCGTTAATAATGAATGCTAAAATCTTTAGTAGGAAAACACAAATGAATGTAGTCGTTAATTATGAATGCTAAAATCTTTAGTAGGAAAACACAAATGTATGTAGTCGTTAATTATGAATGTTAAAATATTTAGTAGGAAAACACAAATGTATGTAGTCGTTAATTATAAATGTTAAAAT
>MJUT01031116.1:154636-172046 GCA_002080005.1 Gigantidas platifrons
GCAAAATGTCATTGTATCAATAAAATCGTTTAAATATTTACGTTTTGTGTATTTATCTAGTCAGCCGCTTATCAATTGCCCCCGAAAATTAGGTTACAATAGAAATATGCATCCCTTTCGCATCAAAAACACACACGCTTACACTTTCAAGGGGAAATAACTCTGTTTGTTTACATCGTTTGCTATAAGTGCATAGCTGTCAAATAAAAATATCCTTTTGTTAAATTAGTGAGAAAAAGAATCAAACACCGGTAAGAGGGCAAGACGGAAAAATCTCAGACACCCGCGGGAAAGATTTCTATTGGTCTCCAACTTGGCGGAGCCTCGTTGGAGACCAGAAATCTTTCCCTTGGGTGTCTGAGATTTTTCCGTCTTGCCCTCTTACCGGTGTTAGATCCTTTATATCTTTTTACTCTCTTTTCTTTGGCGATACACTAGCATTGAACGACATCTTGTATGGGTACCATGTCAGGATTCATATTTTCAACATTACAAAACGAAATATGCTGTCGACATTATAAATCTAAATAAATTAGATGCTTGTTTTATCCTTTTACTGTCTTTTCTTTCGGAAGTCACTATCATCGAACGACATCTTGTATGGGAGTCATGTCAGGGTTTATATTTTCAACATAGCAATCAGTGATGAGCAGACATACTATTTAGGTATAACCACAGTGAATACACTAATAGCTGTTGTCCGATTGGATTAGGGTTAGGTAGTTGTAAATCCAACTACCATATGATCACGACCACGATGGCTCACTTGTCCGATTGGTCAATATATGTCTTGTACTAGTATATGATTGGAGGTCAAAGATGAATGAAAAAAATACATGACATGATTCTAAACATGATATTGTTAGATGTTAATGCATCACCATCAATTAATTTCATTATGTCCTGATTTATTTTCATAAAGATTGGTATTCATATACATGTACTGATATACTGATTAAGTTTGTTATTCACTCAATACTCACACAAAAACAAGACAACTTCTACATTTAATAAAAGTTAATTGTGGACTTGGAGTACATTGATGTTACACTAATTAAACATGACTAGTCATGGTTACACAACAATTAACCTATTCAACCTATGCCAAAATGTTTTCTTACCTTTTTATACCTATTTTTCAAAATGTTGGCATAGGTTGAATGAACCGTTGCAACAGACATCTAATTTAAGGATTGGAGAGATATTGACATTAGTTCTTCTAAATTACCTTTTTTTAGGAACTGCATACTAGTATTGCAAACAAATATATAACTAACACACCATGACTGTACCGCAGCACTGCCAACTGGCTGAATGAAACCATCGGGAACTAACAGTCCACCAGAAGAGGCATCGGATCATTGATATTAAAAAAACGAATATATCCGATTTCTTACACATGAAACGTTTCTTGATTAACCTTCACGTCTCGTATTAAATAAATCTTTCGCATGATCTGTACTGCAATATCACACGATGTTCGTTTCGTATTGCTGTCATAATGTGGTCATGTGACATATTGGACGACTTATAAAGGACAACCGAAAATGGAGAGCACGTTATGCAATAAGATGAATATAAAACATAAAACACTATCTAAATTAGGGACAATTCCAAAATGTCATAGAAAAATCGTAGAAAACAGAGATAAAATCGATACCCATAACACAATTATACATGACCGTAAAAGTTGCTGACTAGGTACACATCAGACACTTTAATAAACGTTTAAATCAAACCACTTAATTAAATGTATTAAATTCTGTCTTAAAAGCTTTTGAAAAAATATTTACTTCCCAGTAAATATACGAGTGTTCTCGACGTGTTACTGCCATTTAAATATATTTAAATATTGTCTTACAAAATATCATAATATATTACCATGTACAGATGTAAAATGGTTTTGTTTTGATTTGATTTCATTTTAAAAATTATATCGTTTCATAAAGGTTTGTTAACGTTATAGCACTGTGTTATAAGTTTTAATTCCTATTTATGTAAACATTAAAGTCTTTGTTAAATCAAGCCGTCATTAAATGTATATGCAACACTACACGTGGTTCTTGGGAATTCTATGCGATTCAATCGTTATTGACTTTTCACATTATCAAATGGTATCCATGGCGACAAGCAAAACAAACCAACCAAGGAAATGTCGGATTAAAAATAATTGTAAATGTTCAACATTTTACAATAGTGAAATTAACCTTGAAAAAGAAAATAGCGTAATACAGTTATATTGTTACAACTAAAAGTTACATAATACTGAAGGGGAAATCAAAAATGAACAATCCATAGAAACTGGCAACATACAAGGTGCAAAAGACGAAGAAAAACAAAGCAAAAACACAACACGATATGTGTTGAACACCACTACATTCAAACAAACACAAATAACGTAAATAAGACATGCATCCTCCTACAAACAACTTGAGGTAAAGATGACCCGAACATCGTTTTATGATGAAATCGTAACGGACATCACAACACGGAACTCAGAACGTAACGGACATTACAACACGGAACTCAGAACGTAAAGACACACAGTAGGAAAACCCAACAATAAAATAAAGATGAGCAACACGGACACCACAAAAGAAAAAAACCCAACAACAACCAGGAGTGAACGCATGTGCTCGCTAAGGATAAGCAGTTCATGTCTACAGATGATTTGCTGTGGTTGACAACATAAATGCTTATTGCAAAATTCGTATGCAAATTTAATTTTGCTTTTTAGGTTCTTGCTAGAGAAGTAATATCAAATTAAAGAGTCATAGCATTTCTTAATTCATTGTTATCTAAATGTAATAGAAGATTAATATCATTTCTTTTTTAACTGCAAGATGAATTCATAACTAAGATTTGAATTAATTTTTAAAACTGCAGGTAAAATCGAACGTGGTTTTTATGCGGAGATCGTAATGGACACTCACAACACGGAACTAAAAACTTACAGACACATAATAGGACAACAATGTTTGTAGCGATGAAGTGCAACTTGAAACATCATATGAAGGAGAGGGTTCAATGTACAAAACGCTTGAACGTTTTACACTAGTGGAACAGAAACTGCTGACCTTCTTGGTTTTTTGTGTGGTTCGTTTCTCTCAATAGCTTGCTTTCCGGGTATTGTTTTGTGGACTATTGTTTGCCCTATTGCCTCATTGTATTTTCTGGCCTTCTTTGATTTACATCTTCAATTTACTACTCCTTTGGTGTCAGCAAACTGTTCTTACAGTGTGTATGTCAACTAAGGAATTCATGTTGCTTTAATATATACATTAAATTGGCTCAAACTCGGCGGTTAAAAAAATTAAAAACTTGCGTAGTCAACTCAGAGTTACAAAATAGAAAAGATGGCGTCGTGTCCCGGTTCATTTGAACATTAAATGTGAATTTACATATGCAATTAGTGCATATCACTACTAAGGTTTTAAGTTTGATTCCCGCTCATGGCATGAGGTACACTAAGCAACTTTTCCTAAAAATAAAGTTGCTCACCAATGATGTACTTGCATTAAACACCCAGAACTCTAACCCAATGAACCATACGGCTTTCTAATATTTCGATATTGAGCGCCACCTGCCGAAGGTTATTCCAGAAGCGGGTCGTGTGCACTAAATTTGATATCTAGGTTTTCAGTACAATGCACTTATGTAAACCTATCTTAATTATTGACCCTATTCTTATTGACCACTGTTATTGCAAACGTTTCACTTCCGGTGGTGCTAAATTTATAAATTGATTAGTCTGTCAATACATTAAATATTTATTTTGACAGTAGTACAAAAAGTTTAATTTTGAGTAGGACATTTTTGTCTATCAGCTGAAAACGATAAGTGACTATTACTTATTTAAAAGTACTCTCTTTCTATTACAACATTAGTTTCTTGTTTGTATATGATTGCTATTTATTCATATCTTTATTTAGATAAGTATATTGCTTGGTTAATAGCGATATTATTTATATAATAATGTCGTGTTAAGCATGGACGACCCATATGTGGGTTCCCTTGTACTCTATGTCTTCCTCATTGGCCTCTATATATACTAGTCAAAAAAAGAAACGTTACATCAGTTTTTCATATTTTTTGTTCAGCAGGTGCACCATACATATGTTTTTAATTAATTAATATAAATATTAGGTTATTAGCCTATCGATTCCGGCATTGTTATTTTTTTAACAGAATTACGTTACGTCAGTTTCGGGAATTCACGTTTTTCATCATTTCGATAATTTAAAATGTATACAGGTGTGCTCGAGTAGAATTAAAGGTCATAAACTGTGTCGTGTGCAATTGTAAACAAAAGACCACTTCAACAAACAATTGTTCTACACGTAAGTTTATGCCACGCTTACTCCAAAATGAGAGGGAACGTGCCGATGGGATGTTGCCATCCGGAATGACACAAACAGAGATAGCAAACCATTTTAATTGCTCAAGAATGACAATTTACAGATTGCTCATTCGTGTAAGAGCAAACGGCACATCTGATCGTCGACGTAGTGGTAGACCACGAGAAACGACGTTACGTCAATATAGACACATCACACTAATCCACTTACGTAATCGCTTTGTTACTGCTGTGGACACAGCAAGGCGAATCTCTGGTATACATAACAACATAATTTCTGACCAAACAGTTCGTAATCGGTTGCCTCAGTCTGGTCTCAGTTCACGTCGCCCTCTCAAAGGTATGGAGTTAAAACGTCGATACAGGATTGCTATACTTCAATGGGCACGTCCACGTCTTCGGTGAAGACGAAACACTTGGCAGAACATTTTGTTTTCTGATGAATCCAAGTTTAATTTGAAATTTAGCGACGGAAGAGTGCGTATTTATCGTCGTCGTAGGGAACGTTTCGCTGATGGTTGTGTAAAGGAAACCGACCGATCGTTTTTACCCGTCACTAGTAAGGTCAGTTGCATACGGAGAAAGCGATGTCACATTATTTGCTTGCAAGGTAATAATAAATCGATGGTAATTTTCCTTCTCAAAAGGCGAAAAGTGGTACGATAAGCTGTTTAATGTGAAATATTTACCTTTATTTCATCATTTTAAAGCTATTTACCAATTTCCAAAGCATATCACTTTTTTGGTCAAAATCGTAGCTAATGCCTCTTTAAGCAAATTTTCTAATTGGTAAATTAGTTACCACGCAGGTAAGGCCATATGCATAGTCAAGATGGAATTAATTATATGTTATTCATTTTTACCATGCAATTTCAAATTTAAATTTAAAATATGCTTATTGGAGATATCACATATGAAATGTATGTGAAATATTACACAATTTTGACAATGTAGTGATATTAAATGAAAAAAAAACCAGCATTGTACATTCAGTCAATAATAAATGTTTGAAGTAATGTAGTTTTGTTATATTAAAACTTTAGCAGTTTGATTTGCTCTGAGATAAAGGGGTTCTTGTATAAAAGAGCATGAAGCTTATAATTTATTAAAGGTCTGGGGGTTAATTAGATTTTTTTTAAATGTATTTAGTTTTATCAAAATTCTCAAACTCTAAAATACATCTTTACACAATACAATATTTTACAACGTTTTTCAATTAAAAAAAAAAAATGGAAAATTTACAACACTTGATCTGGGCTTTACGGATGTTTGATATCTTATCTCTCGTTTTGATTTCTCGATTAGAATTTGCTTCAATATGGCGAATGTTTTTTTTTTTTTTTTTTTTTTTTTTTTTTTCAAAATACGTCTTCCTCTTTCATTTTGATAATTTTGCATTATTGTTTTTGCTTGTACTAAATAATCCATAATAGAAAATATAAAAAAGTAGATATGAAATTTAGTACGCACGACGCGTCTCTAGAATAATCTTCACCAGGTACGCTCAAATTCGAAAGTTATGGGAGCAAAAATTTAAAGTTATGGGAGAAATAAAACCAAAAATTAAAAGTCGAATTAGATTAAACGCACTTATTGGCTTTGCTTTTGCTAAATATTCAATAATATTAATTAACTTTGATTTATTAGCATTTATATGATCAAATCTGTCAATACAATATAACAACTTTCATTGGGCCAATACGGCAAGAACCAGTCCTATACGGATATTTCGTATTGGCCGGATTCCAGTCAGTTCAATAACAGCTAGATCGGAATCCGCTAGACATTTCGACAATTGCAAGGAAAAATCCCGAGAGATATTGGACTGGTTAATTAATAAAGGTATCATTACGTGATGGTTTTCATATTGGCCTAGTTATAGGTCCTCGGTCTACTGTATTGGCGTTCTGCGCCTCAGGCCAATACAGCAGGCCTCGAACCTATAACTACGCCAATATGAAAACCATACTGTACTAATATTATAGTAATTTTGTGAAATACGACTAGCGTGATATTCAGGCCCATACTGAGCATAAAGTTGGAGAGAAAAATATGGCCGCTACGATATAACTGAGCTGTATAATTATAAAAAGTCGAATTGGATTAAACGCCCTTATTCAATAATGAACCCATCAATCACTAATTACGACTTTATTTTAACCTTTTATACATACCAGTTGTTAAAATAAACAATACAATGTTATTTGATAGTCTGCTGTGAGAACAAATTACAATATTTTCATATAACCATACATAAAAGACAATGGCGGTATTCCTACGTCATCTTTTTAGAGATATGTGATTAGTTCTAGAGATTAATACATATACAATGTAGTTACACAATTAGTAAGAAAATATTTTGATTTAAGATAAGATGAAAGAAAAGCCACCAGGTAAGCACTGTTAATGCCAACTTATTACCATGATTATGCCTTCCCAATGTTTTCTTAGAAATTCATAGCATCATTGACATATACTCGGGAAAGTCACATACCACTATTAAAAATGATCAGCCAAAAGAATTAAAAATTAAGAATTAAAATAAAAACACAAATTTCTGGTGTGAATAGTTTATTTATCTTGAAAATTTCTTTCTGATTTTATATTGCAATTATTAAAACATGCAAATATTTGGCTCGCGTTTTGCTTGTTTTTTGTCTGAAACGAATTTGGCGATATTGATTATCGTAAGCACGTGAAAGAACAATTCATGCGACAAACCATCGGTATTGCTATCGGATAGAAATCTTGTTTTAGTACCATCCCGGAAATTGACAAGATCTATTTGATTTATTGTAACTTACATGCTCCGAAAATCTTAATATTGCCATTTCTGTACTGGTCAAATCGACAACGGAGGAAGATCAAAAACAAAACTCTACGACAAACGCGATGGATTCATTTTTCCAATAGTCAATTTCCCCTTCATCAGCAGCAATATTCCAGCATCATCAGCGTATGAAGTTTACATTTCTCAACTCATACGTTATTCAAGAGTTTGTGCCCAGTATAGTGATTTTCTGGACATATCTCAGCTAATGACGCAAAAGCTACTCAAAACAAGGCTATGTTGCTCCTAGGTTTTAGTGGGGTTCGTGTTACTCGATCTTTAGTTTTATATGTATGCTTTGTAGATCGTTGTTTGTCCTTTTGTAATTTTTCTTTTGGCCATTGTGTTGGTTGCTCTTCTTCGATATACGAATTCTGATTACCTCCCTTTGGTATCTGCAACCTCTTCTTGAAGTCGTCGCTACAAAAATTAATCATCACGATATCTCAAATGACAATGGATCTTTTACTTTTTACGTAGATATTTTCTTTCCTCTATCAATGCCAAGACTTTCACTTCTTTTATTAACTGGGGGATGCATTATGAAAGGGTTATATTTATAATAGAGTGGGAAGAAAATACGTTAAACTCTATAACAAAGTAATCGTGCCTCTATATTTTTGTTGGTGTGTAAGTGATAATTGTTATGTTCAACAGTAAAAACCTATGTCGGCAATTTATTGTGAGCACCATTTACAATACATTGAAATCACCACGTACAGATTAATTAATAAAACGTCATTTTATATTTTATAGAAAGAGCTCTGTACAATATGTTCAAATAACCATTCACAGAACACAATGAAGTATACCCCTTTTTATATTAATATTTAAATAGTTTCACTGATTTTCATTAATATAATAATGCGATATTAACAAACATAGTTTAGTGTAATAAACCATGAGGATAAATACAGCTAACACGTCGGTAAGAACTGTTATTACTAAATAATAATTATCTTAAACTAGTTGATCCTTCTTCAATTTACGAATCCCGCTGATAATAGAGTGACTTTTTGAGAAAAAAAAAGGCGTCTAGTTAAGGATTTTATCATGGCGAAGTGTACTTGATACAAAATTATGTGATAAAGTTTGTCAGTGACTTGCGACAGGACAGTGGTTTTCTCTAGGTACTCATGTTTCATCCAACCAATAAAACTGACCGCCACGATATAACTGCAATATTTTTGAAAGTGGCGTTAAACGACATAACTCTAACACAACATTAAGGAGTAAGAGCAAACACTGTTTGGCGCCGAATCGGAACAATGTGTCCTAGTGGAGCGACATGTCTACCCACGGATGTTCGTGTCGGTAAGCTATCACTAAAAAAATCAGCTTATATATACAAAGCTGACATCCTCAACATCTCATCAAATAAAGCTTTCTCAACATGATATATCTAAAAAAGTGCTCATTTGGCATTTAGCAACAAATTCTGTTTGTGTCCTTTGGTCTGTGTGCTCAAAAGGACGTTTTAAAGTATTTGGCATTCTAATATCGGTTTGCTATGAGTGTACCTGGTGAATATTATTGTATTATAAAAACGTAGATATCAAATTTAGTGCGCACGACGCGTTTCTGGAGTAACATCTTCACTAGGTACGCTTCAATTCAACATATTAACGCGCCATTAGTACTAAATAAGATATCTTCAATTGTATTGATCATTCAATCCTACGAAAGACAAGAGTATTTGTGAACGTGTTCATTACATTATAAAGTCAGAGATATATAAGAAGGTAAAGAACAAAACCCAACCTCCTCACAAACTAGTGAAATTAATGTAAAAAACCAAAAACCAAAAAAAACAAAAACAAAAACAAAAAAAAACAAAAACAAAAAATAAAAAACTAAAAACAACAAAAAGAAACAAAAAGGATACGAACATCCACACATATGTACGTTCCCTCTGGTCCACTTGATGCGCCAGCCCTGAAATTCATAAAAACAATATTGCAGATTTAAGCCACCAAAGGGGTAATAAGAAAGTGTAAATAGAATAACAGGCAATAAAATGACCTCAAGAAAGAAGACATCAATCCAAACAATAGATGTCATTTCTTGGTTACATTTTCATATAAGGACGTTACTCGAATTTTATGTTTCCAGTTTCTCTGGATTGTCCCTTTTTGATTGACCCTTCGGTATTCTCTAACGTTTATTTATTCTGTTGTATTTGAATCCTTACCAATCTGTTACTCGATCTAATGTTTCTTCGAGATTGTGGTTAGGGTTCTGGTGTTTAACGCCACTTTCAACAATATTTCAGTTATATCGTGACGATCAGTTTTATTGGTGGAGGAAACCGGAATACACAGAGAAAAATCACCGAACTGTCACAAGTCACTGACAAACTTTATCACATGCTGTGGTATCGAGAACACCTTGCAATGAGCGGGATTTGAGCTCACAACTTAAGTGGTGTCGGGCCCTGATTACATAGGTAGATCACGACCACGTACGGTTTTTGTTTTTTGGAAAAAAAGGGGGGGGGGGTGTTCTTGCTATGTATGATATACGATATTTTATCCACCCAAACTACATTTTTGTATATTTTGCCTGTGTTATTTAAATTTTTTGTAATTAACCCCGCTCCTTTTTTTAAGTATTGTTTCGAAAGACATTGAAAAAATATCTTAAGGTGTAAATAGCTTACTACAGATAATAAATTTTGAACTGCTATAAATATATCGATGTTTTGCCTCGTAAAATTATATATATATATATACGTACGTTTTGCTTTATTAACCTGCTATATCTTGTTATTTAACTATCATTTATTTTGATTCGACTCGTTCCGATACATACACACTAAGTTAATTTATAAACAATTTTTAATATTTTCTTAATGATATTGACATGATTTTAATAATAACTTTTGATCCGAGGTAGAGTTTGTACTTAGTTTCCTCATAATAGTTAAATGTTAAACTTAACATATTAAGTTAATAGTTGTTAAATATGACTTTTTTTTAAATTTTATTGTGAAGCGATTTGAAATCATTTCTACGATTTTTGGATTGGATTTTGAGAATGTTCCGACGTTGTGGTATTTTTGGTAATGTAGTTTATTTTTAGGATATTATATCGTATTAATTCCCGAGTTGGTACGATGTCGTAATACGTCTGTTTTCAGCAATTCTTAAGATGTCGTAAAACGCCTGTTTTCAACTATTATCGCGATGTGGTAAAACGCATGTTTTCAACTATTATTGCGATGTCGTTAAAAGCTTGATTCAACTATTATTTCAGGAGGACAGAAATAGTGTTATCTAACCAGAAAACAGGCCTACCGTGTTGTCATAGAAACTTTCTTGACAAAATGTTAATTAACTCAATATCTGACAGACAGTAAATAAATATTATCATAAATGGAGAAATTAAAAACGAACTATACTTCAAGGATACGATTCCGGAAAGTAATTGTTTTATTTGAAGCCATTGGTTTCACACTTTATCTGGCTGGGTTTGCAACACCATATTGGGTGTCGTTTTTATCTACAAAGTCGATGTTGACTTCTACCAGAGGATTATTCGCCACTTGTGTCACAACAGCAGGGAAACCTAAATGTGCAAATATTGAACATTATTCCGGTAAGTAAGTAATAAATATATCCTCATTATGGCCACTATACTAAGCACAGAGCCTGGTATTAAATATAGCATGAGTCGAGTAGACCCCAGTCGTAACCTCTGACGGTAATGACTTGTGTATCACCTATCATCTGTCTTTGTGTAATAGGTATACACTATCTACTCATTCTTTCATCTCTTAATAATGATCTGTAAATAATTGATGCTCTTGTAGCGCAGTCTGATGTGCCTGAGTTTATTAAATAGTTGAAAGTTGAAAGGATAAACCGTTTCCCTGGATAATTCAAAGTTAAATCAAATCAATTGGTAGATAGCATGCAAATCAATACATCTCGAACACTCTAAGACAAATGCAGAGTACCCAACTTCGAAGGAAACCTCGAGCAAATGGCCAACTCGAACACAAAAAAAAACCCAAGCGAAAGTACAAATGAAATTACATAATGGTAAAGCAAAACTTCAGAATAAATGCCAAGTCAACAAGAAACTTCCACAAAAAACCCCGAAGTTCGAATTTTGTACTCGCATTAGAAAAAAAAACAACCAATCAAAACACTGTATTCGGTATATAAGCAATCGTACTCAAATGTAAAAGGGCATAATGAGTTAGGTCGTTGGATCTAACAACTCATACAAGCCTATTATCAATACGGCGTGGGTTCGCGCTCAGCTTTGTAAATTACAAAAAGGGTGCACTCGACTCGCAGCCACAAGTGATAAAGTTTACCAGTTACTTTCCCAGGGTCGGTGGTTCTCTCCGGATACTTCGGCTTCCTCCACCACTAAAAGTGGTCGCCATGATATAGCTGAAATATTGCTGAAAGTGGCGTTAAGCACCAAAATTCAAATTCAAATGTAGAACTTCGATTTACGACTTCTGATTACACTTTGGTATCTACAAACATTTCTTGTATGACCTTAATTCGTGGTGTGCTTGAAAGGGTAGCAGCTTATGCTCTAAAAATAACAACTTCAAATAAAATAATATGATATTGGTAGTTATGAACTTTGAATGAAGGTGAAGAATGTACATGCTTCATTAGAGGCCAATATACAACATGATCTAAAAAAAAGATTTGATATTTTATGTTCTAAGACATATTTATATAGTTACGGATCACAGTAAACAACAATAAACCTGACAACAATGCTGGTGATTTATGTTTGTGTGTTTGTCATGCTTCATTAAATCCCAGATTAGTCTAATTTAGAGTTCATATTGCATACATTTAATAATATCATTGTAGACTTCTGTTATATTTGCACTGTTCTAATGTCTGAAGTTGTCTTTATCTTTCCAGTTTAACTTTTTTCGTTGGCATAAAATAATATTTGTTTACAAAAAATAATGTCTTAACCCATAATTTATTGCTGCCATGTAGTATATCTGATAAACACGTCACGCCATGATATGCCTAAAATATTGCCACCAAAAGATACCAATTATCACAAGCCTATAAATCGAAGGAAAGACGATAAAATACACAAAAGTAAAAGGATAAACAAATGACATAAAACACTACACAGAAAGCTTAACTTTGAGCAATACGAATCTTGCGAACTGTTAAATAAGATGTTCATGTAATGTAGTCACTTCCTGGTCCGTTAGTGGCAACCGTCGTGTTATTCTGTCAGTGTATCTGGTTCGTAACAACCAGTGGGTATCTCTTTTGAAGGGATTATCTTCATAATCATTATATTGCGATATTTACCACTAGTGTAACAGGAACTGCTTACCCTTCCAGAGCACATAAGCTCACTACCCAGTTTATAATAGAGTTCGTGTTGTTCCATGTAGTGTTTTATGGACCATTCTTGGATTAAAAAAAAAATTCTTTCCATTGTACTTTCTGTCAGTTTCGATTTACAGCTTCAGATTACCCCTTTTGTATCCTCTATGCTACTCCTACATCAATAACAAACAAAATATATTATTCATAATACGTTCTTACATTGAAAAAAATAGTACGATAGATAAATAAAAAAAAATTGGATTTGGAGACCTAATATCAGACTTCTGAATCTATAAATATGTATTATATTGTTTTGTCACAGACATATAATACTGTAGGCGGACACGTTTGAAAGGTAAAATTGACTAGAATTAATTTGAACTGCAAGTCTGTAGTTCTTTTTTTAGAATTAGGAATTCTTTCAGAGAGATTACTTGTGAGAATACATGACAATAAATCTGAATAAAAAAAAGTTTGAGAAAAAAAGTAGTTTAATATACATCAGGATTACAAACATAGGTTTGAGATTTATTCGATTTTAATTTTCACTAATATTTGTAAATAATAGTAGAATAAATTGCAAAACGCCTTCATACAAAACTGCCACTTACATTTCTATGCTACGTGGACTATTTGATAATTGTTTTGTTGTGAAATTTCATTATAAAGGCAAACTACAGTTTAAATAAATAAATAACTCATACATCGAAACACTTCGTGTTCCGTGTCGATGTAAAGCGCAACCTTGAGCAGTATTTCAGCTTTATTTGTAGGGTTTAGCTTTATACCAACCTAGAACCCGGATTTCAATCAGCATGTGTCGTGGTCAGTTTTGCTTTCAATGATTTAATTCGAAAAGAGAGTTTAAACAGGGATGGTCAACAATTCCACCAATATCAATAAAGCGAACAATCATCATATCATTGAACATAAAAAAGACCATTCGAATTCAAATTCTTTATTAACTTTGAACATAGCAGTTCATCATTATACAACGTGGCATGTTATAATAACATGAGTGTACAGCATATATATGTGACATATTAATAAATAGCATAAGTAGGTCAAAACAGACCATGACATATTAACAAATAGCATAAGTAGGTCAAAACAGACCATGACATATTAACAAATAGCATAAGTACGTCAAAAAAGACCATGACATATTAACAAATAGCATAAGTAGGTCAAAACAGACCATGACATATTAACAAATAGCATAATTAGGTCAAAACAGACCATGACATATTAACAAATAGCATAAGTAGGTCAAAACAGACCATGACATATTAACAAATAGCATAAGTAGGTCAAAACAGACCATGACATATTAACAAATAGCATAAGTAGGTCAAAACAGACCATGACATATTGCTGTTCATTTTGTTGATATTGACGGAATCGCAGTTCATCACTGTTTAACCATAAAGATAATTACTAAGAAATAAAGATAATTTTCTACAGAATATATATTGTAAACTTCGAAATGAAAGAATGATATTTCTAAAAATAAGTATTAGAATATTTTAACGCGTTTAGGTGAGACGAGTTTGAAGAAGGACAGACAATACAGTGACCAAAAGAAAAAGGTCAAAAAGACAAACAATGATCTACAAAACACTACACACAAAACTAAAGATCGCACAAAACAAACACCACAAAAAATCAGGGGTGAACTCATATGCTCCTGCAGGGTAAACAGTTTCCGGGTACCAGATTCCTATAGAGCGAACCTCCTGCAGGGTAAACGGTTTCCGGGTACCAGATTCCTATAGAGCGAACCTCCTGCAGGGTAAACGGTTTCCGGGTACCAGATTCCTATAGAGCGAACCGTAAGGTAAGAAAGATATAACAGTTTAGGACGGAATGGAAAGAGACCATCCTGAAAACGAAGACAGCTTCCGCTCTCTTCAAATTCGGAGGTTGCTTCTTTAGACTTTTTGAAATTTTATATATCATACAAGTAAAATGTAAATTTCTCGGCTAAAACATTGGCTAAAAACGTAAATGACGAATTAAGTCTTTGATAGTAAGAAAACCAAAGGCCCCACATAAGCATAGCTGAATTCTGCTAATGTCAGGTATGTCTGAGGGAGGACATTCCTGGTTTTAATCATGATCTTAGTAGCTTTATACCACACTTTCTGTTTTGTTGCAGACTCTATTGACATATCATTATCATACTATCTATTGATAGACATTTTGCAGCTTTATTTCATGCTGTCTGTTTTATTTCAGATCTGCTGATAACCTCTATAGTATTTGCCTGTTTATCTCTGATAACGTATAGTGTTGCTCTTATATCTGGACTACTGGTGATAAACTGGTTAAAAGAACAACGTAGTCGGTTGGTGAAGTTGTCTATAGTAACAAACATACTAACAGGTAAAAATATGTTTATTTCTCTTAAGACACAAGATAGCAATTATTTTGGGACTACTCTCCATGATTGTAGTGTTGTTGGATTTACATCTATTTATACAATTAGTGCCTATTGACACTACTTTTGTGAGCTCATTTGTCGCACGTGGTTAGGTGTACTTGATACAACATTATGTGATAATATTTGTCAGTGACTTGTTTTCTCCTGGCACTCGATCCAACGTGATGATGTTTTTCATTGACATCCAGCAAGTCTCAACGATAGCGATGACGATATTGCTTTAAACTAGACAAAACGTCTGAATATACGACATTTTCTTTATAAGCATAAACCATAACTGAAAACGTAAACTCGATCCATTTACTATTACACATATCAATAAATATACAGTAAAACCTGTCTATACATGGTTTACACAGGTTCAAATTACATACACATTCAGTAGATGGGACTGTAAAATCTGTCTAGTTTAGGCAGATTTTCGGCTTAGACATGTTTTACTGTATATATAAAATACATGTATCAAACACCCCCGCAAGAAATAAACAATCCCACATACCTAAAGATAAAAGTACACTTTATTTATCAATAAAATCTCTCATACATGACTTCGAATTCATGTTTATGATAATAACTGGAAAATTAATCAACTGTGACATATTACAGTACTGCATGTTTCTAAAATGATGATTGTCCTTAGCGTGATTATATAGTATTAAACAGTATAATTAAGAAATCACTAGAGACAGTACTCTTAATTTGTAGATGACTGGTAATAGTAATGAGATCTGATTCGCTCGACGACGCTCACACGATCACCTCAAACACATTCATTCCTATTTTTGCTATTGACTTACTCAAAACTATGCAATACTACTGCGGTTATTTGTGATTAATAACATAAATCATAAATCACCCTGCACTGACAGAAATTCATGCAATCTCATTGCGTTAATATTTGCCAAGATATTCTCATTGTCCTACAATATGGAATCTAAAACTGTAACACATACGATATACACTTCTCTTTGTTTACTCCTCAAATTACAAATAGTTCACGTAACAATTGACAAACTTCAAATTACAAAAACATGAAGCAATCTATGGAGATATTTTCATTAAATATTTGTTGCTTAAATAAAAATAAATACATACGCACTATTTCTAGACAAGATACTGGTATAATTGATTGATAAAATATCATTCAGAAATAGTCACTAGAGTAAAATATTGGAACATTAAATGTAGAGAGCATCCGATCCTTGATAACTGTTCACAGAGTTTGTAACAAGAGAAATACGATGGGTATCATTACTTGGATAGGAACTGTTTACCCTTCCGGGGCACCTGATTATACTCTCGAATTTTTGTGGCGTTCGTGTTGCTCTATCTTTAGTTTTCTCTGTAGTATTTTGTAAATCATTTTTTGCCCATTTGCTCTTTTCTTTTAGACATTGTTTCTTCTATCCTTCTTTGATTTACGGAATCTAATTATCCCTTTGATATCTTCTTCAAAGACAAAAATTGTTAATATCTTTCAAAACATTCTGTCTCATTATAAGGACAACCGTGAGAATATAATACACGGGAAAAAATAACATAATCCCGTAATCAGTTGGATGAGTGGAGAAAAATAATAGCCTTGTCACTACTTTAATAACTTCTTTATCGTGTTCATCCAGGAAACGTGGATTATTTTAAGATTATTGAACATCTAAGTGTGAGATGAATATCACAAATACGGTCTTGTTTTGTACAATTTGAATAAAGTTCACAATGTAAAATAATACAATGTCGACAAAGATAACCTATCATGCTATAGTAAGTCTTCACGTTTACAATATTGTAAGGAGGTGAAGAAGAGTTTGAGGAGACCAAAGGGTTAATCAGAATCCGTAAATCGAAGAAGAACAGACAACACAATGGCCAAAAGAAAAAATACCAAAGGACAATCAACGATCAACAAAACATACACATAAATCTAAATATCGAGTAATACGAACCCCACTAAAAACCGGTGGTGAATTCAGGTGCTCCGGAAGGGTAGGCAGTTCCTGCTCCACTAGTGGCACTCGTCGTGCTAGTCTAGTTACAAACTCAGTGATATGTCATGAATGAGGAAAGGGCAGACAATTTTTTACGAGAAGTGGAACATATCGGTGGTTTGTGATACAGATACCTCAGAGACGAACATTATTGTCACATAGAACACAGCCACGAATTGACATTCACGACCTCCATCTACTCAATAACGAGAATTGTGGGATATGATAGTTTTATCTGTAGTCAAATTCAGCTGTATCGTGACTTTAGTACTACTGAAACATGAATTCCGGGACAGAAAATGTGACCGGTAAAGCATCCATTCCTGTTTTTTTTGTGGGGTGCCTGTTGCACAATTATTAGTTTCTCTTATGACCACAACATTGTCTGACTTTCTTCGATTTACGGTTCCTAATTAGTCTTTTGATATCTTCAAGCTGATCGTACGTTTTCTCTGTTAACAAAAA
>MJUT01031116.1:173329-187294 GCA_002080005.1 Gigantidas platifrons
GTGCGATAGATCTTGGGTTTTAGTCCCTGTCTGGTTAAACAAAAGACTTTCATATTGAGATTCAATCCACCATTTCTTTAGAAATGCCTGTACCAAGTCAGGGCCATTGCGGTTTCCCAGTTTTCCGGTTGTCGACTGATTTTGTCTGTTTATTGGTTTATTTCTTTTGACTTTCCCTTTATAAGATTGGTCGGTGTTCGGTAATTTTGTTATTACCCTCATTGGTTTGTGTTGCTTCTCCACTAAGTACGTAGCATTAAGGAGTAAGAACGAAGACTGGTGGGATAGAAATCAGCAAACGTCTCTCCGCAGACGGTTGTTTCAGTAAGCTAGCAGTGTAAAAATCCAACTCAGCTAGTTAGTCTAGCACAAAAAGCGGACATCATCATCATCATCATCATCATCTCATCAAAATCCTCCATGAAATATCTGGCGTAAAACAATAATCGCTCACTTGCTCTTATGAACAAAAATATTATCATTTGATTATAAACGCACCAACCGCTATTTTCAAAGTATTGTAGTTTCACTTATTTTCTGTGGTATCGGTTTTCGTGTAATAGGCTAAGATGAGATTATTGTTGATTTTCGCTTTGATACTTGGCTGTTGTTATATATGCCTTTCGTGGTTTCATGGCACCAATGGAAAGCGCGAAAATTTGGGTGTGTGTGCGACGAATCAAATCAGTTAGATGATCGTGTATGCTGAATGTCCCTTCCCTTGTGCGTAATTGACATTTACAAGAGTAACACGACGGGTGCCATTAGGGGATAGGAACTGATTAACTCTCCGGTTTTTAGTGGCGTTCGTGTTCCTCTCTTTAGTTTTCTGTGCAGTGTTTCTTAGCTAATTGTTTGTTCATCTGTTATTTTTTCTTTTGGGCATCATGTCTGTCCTTCGATTTCCGGCTTCTGATTACCCATTTGATATCTTCAAACTTTAAATTTAAATGCAGCTGCTCTAAATGAGGAGTGGTCGTTGTTGGCCCGTTACAAGGCAAAACGTTCAGACCCTCGCCAATATATCATCTATTTCCTGTTGCAATCTAAGATTCATAATCGACAACGAGGGAAGATTAAAAAAAACTCTACCACAAACGGGATGACTTCTCTTTTCCAATAGTCAACTTTCTATTCAACAGGTATGGTAGTTGGATTTACAACTACCTATGCAATCAGTGCCTGTCACCACTGAAGTTGTGAGTTCAAATCCGCTCATGGCGATGTCTACTCGATACAACATTATGTGATTGTCAGTGACTTGTGGCAGGTCAATGGTTTTCTTCGGGTACCGGGTACAAATAAAACTGACCGCCACGATAGTTGAAAGTGGCGTTAAATACCATAACCCCCATCCCATTTCATCAGTAGCAACATTCCAGTATTACAGCAGTAGCAGCGTATGCAGTTTATATTTCACAACTCATACGTTATCTGGACAGAGATCAGCTACTGACGCAAAACCAAGGAAAATCTAAAAAGAATATCTGACTTGGCATTAAGCAACAACCAATCACATGACATTAATAGAATCCTTTCAGATATTTATAGACATTACATTTAAGGAATTATCATAAAATTACACGTCTCGAGTATTTCGGGACGGACATGGTTTAAACGATATTTGTGTTATTTAAATTTACCGTGGCTAAATAATGTTATAATTATTAAAACCACGATTCAACTCGTCAGCCATAGATGACGTCTACCGTTTAAAGGGAGATAATCCAAACAAAGATTCATATCCCTGCGCTATTCAACGCTATCAATTTAATTCTGAACAACAGAAGAAACACACCACCACTATGTGTCTTAATATATTAATAAGTTTTCCACTTCTAATAGAGGTGAATTTTGAAAGAGGTTTGCCATTTATTCATCAACTCTAATATCATCTTTCTCCATTGAGTAAATGAGTGATGGATTACTGTTTAACACCAAGCTCATGTCAAGAACATGCTACATTTCAATGAGATGATGATAACATCTGCGTTGTACTGCACAAAGATGCTCATCTAGATTCTTATAGCGCTAGGTTACTGAAACAGCAATCTGCGGATAGACATGTCGCTGCCCTCAGACTCATCATTGTGATTCAGATTCAACACATCATTGCTCCTACTTTGAGTGCTCAGCGGAGAAGTAGCCAATACTAATCTTGCAGTCTTTGGTTTGATCCTATTGGTACTCGAATTAATTATCTTCCCCACTCAAGGAGAGCACGTTATCCATTACACCTTCAACAGAGTTTTATCATCTCCAGATAAACAATCGATGATCACAATAGATGTACATTTGCTTTTGTTTTCTTTGTTTTTTTTGTGTATAAATTTGATGCTTCGGACATATGTCTTTCGGAATAATCTCAGGCAAGCCAAAGATACAATACAACACACGATGATAACACTTTAAACAGAAACTATTAGTATTTGATGAAAAAAAATGAATCTTACGATTTCGCCGGTCTAACTTTAATCTATGCCACCCAAAGCAACAATCACCCGTGGTGCACAACTGTATTCTCGTAGGTACATATGTGATGGGAATCAAAACATAATTAATGCCCTTCCAATACATAAACACGGTGTTTGAATATTTCGATAATTGTACAAATAAATGTGTTTTGACGTTTGCCACTTTCAAACAGTAAGACAATTTCTAATGCAATACAAATTAGCATTTATGATGGAAGGCGATGGGAAGCAACAAGTACCGGATTTACCTATAGGCTCGATAGGCTGAAGCCTAGGGCCTCAAAATTTAGGCAGCCTCCGGTCAAGGTGTATAATATTTTCAACACTATTATTGGACTTTCACACTTATGCTGTTATAACGTACTGTACTTTTCTAAGCAATCCTTCAGTAGTTTTCCTTACACAGTTGCACTCCATTTCAGAATATCGCAAAACTTTAAGCACCCCTCATCATCTTTGCCTTCATTGGAATTAATGAACCACACTTCCATGTTCTTCCATTCGTAAAGGTGGGGAAGTGGGAGGGGCCTCGCAAGTTGATTAACCTATGGCCTCTCTTTATCTAAATCAGGCACTGGAAGCAATGCATATGTAGATATCTAATTAATCTAACCAATTCTTTAAAGAGAAATCTACTCAACTAATGAGTCCTAGTTGATATGTTGATTGCATCACTTGGAAAATTTTACTATCGCAACCATAGTGAAATATCTGTGTCACAAATGACCATTGATATGTTTCGTTTGTCGTAATTACAATCTGGCCCTTTCCTCATTCATGACTTATTACGGGGTTTATAACAAGAGTAACACGACGGGTGCCACTAGTGGAGCAGGAACAACTATCCTTGCTTGTCACGGATAATTGTGGATTTGTTGATATGTTCCTTTTGTCGAAATCATAATCCGGTCCTTTCCTCATTCATGACTTATTACGGAATTTATAACAGGAATAACACGACGGGTGCCACTAGTGGAACAGGAACAGCTAACCAGTCACGGAGAATTGTGGATTTGTTGATATGTTCCGTTTGTCGTACTAACAATTCCGTTCTCATTTCCTCATTCATGACTTATCACCACATTTTTCACAAGAGTAACACGATTGGAACCACCCGCATTGCAAGAAATTATTTCCCTTCCGGAGCACATGAGATCAATCACGGGTGCTTAGTGTGATTTTCCCACCTCAGTCTTTAGTTTTCTGCCTTGTGTTTTATCGACAATTGTTTTTCTGTTGGCATTGTCTATCCTGTTAAATCAGCTTCTGTTTACTCCTTTCGTCTCTCCAAACGTGTCTTAAGGCTCAACAGTTCTTTACGTGTGTTACTTTAAAGATTAAAATGTCAAAATACTAGTGTTCTGATAACATTAATGATATCATATTGTTCCTGTTGCAATCACAACCTTACCTTAACGTCTTCCCTACAACCTCTCGTTGACTTGATGGATTGACGTTGCAGGCTTGTTGAGGTTTAAAATATACTTGAGCTAAATAATCCTCCTATTACCTTTCAAAGCAATGGTCCAATCAACAGCAAACTACAAACACAATGCATTTGGCAATATACAACACAAAACGTATCATATAAGCTTTGTCAGTTATTGTCAAGTTTTACTTGTATATTTTTTTGTATCTCTGTAATAGAAATAAGTTTGATTGGTGCCCATAGAGAGTTATATATAAAACATCTTGTGATCAAGTTTGTTACTTTCATGTCTATGGGTAAATTTGTTTTTTTGGGGGGAAGAGAGTATTTTGATTACTTTATCAATGAAATTGTCTACAACCATATAGGTCAAATGTCGTTAAAAGAGACCGCTTTCATTGATGGCCAATATATATGTCTTTGAATTCGAAGTGGGTTTGATATAGAAACCTGGTTGTTTCACTATATTTAAGTCAAAATATCCCTTTATTGTTCTTGGTTTCACAATATTATATTAAGTTGCACCTTCAGTAGTAGAATTCCATTTGATAAAAGAGACAAAAGATATACATTTTTTTGTTATTTCTGAAAAAAATATTAAAATATTATTGATATGAAAATAAATTTTTGTATGTAAACTTTTGTAAATGAATATCTGGAATAATAATCTTGATTTTTGACGATTCATAGAAAACCGAGAAATACCATTGTGACGTAATATTATGTGTTCAGACGTCATCAAATGTGTTCTCAAGTACCTGTATGTACAAGAAATATACATATTCAATTTATCCCGGAATGTTGTACAATCTTGTTCGTGTTGTTCGATCTTTATTTTTCTGTGTAGTGTTTCGTAGATCGTTGTTTATCCTTTGTCATTTTTCTTTTGGCGATTGTGTTATTTGTCCTTCTTAAATCTATGGATTCTAATTACCCTTTTGGTATCTTCAAACTCTTCTAAGCATGTATTTGTCCGGTTAACTATTTCAGTAATCCATGCGATAAACAGCAACAATCTTCTGTTTATGAAATAGCTATTGTAACTCTGCCATTTCATCATTTATTTAAAAGTTTATATGTTTTAATTTTAGTGTTTTCTTTTTAAACTTTTTCACAATGCTTTTTATGGGAAATATTGCATACAGGCAGAAATGAGGAATTTGTATGCTTACTTTTCACATGATCCCTTCGTTTTCAAATACAAGTAATTGGGTTTCTATGTCTAGAAACGAGTTCTGTCTTTATGATAATTGCCATTAAATCAAGTATATGTACCATACGTATCACATCCGTTTTGTCAGTTATTGTCAATTTTTACTTGTATATCATTTTGTATCTTTGTAATCGAAATAAGTTTGATTGGTTCCCATAGAGAGGTATACTCAATAAAACATTTTGTGATCAAGTTTGTTACTTTCATGTCGATGGGGTTATCTATTTATGTTTTTTGTTGGAGGGGGGGGGGGGGGGGTATTTTGATCACCTTAACAATGAAATGGGCTACAACCATATATGTCAAATTTCGTTAAAAGAGACCGTTTTCATTGATGGCCAATATATATGTCTTTGAATTAGAAGTGGGCTTGATATAGAAACCTGGTTGTTTCACTTTATTTAGGTCAAAATAACCCTTTATTGTTCTTGGTTTCACAATATTATATTAAGTTGCACCTTCAATAGTAGATTCTCATTTGATAAAAGAGACAAAAATATACATTTTTTGTTATTTCTGAAAAAAAGATTAAAATATTATTGATATGAAAATAAATTTTTGTATGTAAACTTTTGTAAATGAATATCTGGAATAAGAATCTTGATTTTAGACGATTCATAGAAAACCGAGAAATACCATTGTGACGTAATATTATGTGTTCGAACAACATCAAATGTGTTCTTAAGTACCTGTATATACAAGAAATATAGGGTCTAACACCAAGAGAGAAGCAAGATAGTAAAATCTGTGACACCCGAGGGTGTCACAGATTTTACTATCTTGCACCTTTTACGGTGTTTGTTTACTTTTTGTGTAGGTTGGCGCATTAATTTGCGAACCGTATCACAGGACGTAGGACCAAAATGCCACGTATTAAAACAAGATTTTCATTTTACAACTTTAAAGAGGTTCAAAATAATAAAGTTAACAAACTTGTGATAGATTCTACAATAACAAAATCTTGCACCTTTTACGATTTTTGCCTCTTTATCCCATCTCTTTCTATTGTGTCAATATTTGTTNACGTTGACTTGAAAGTCATACACCGTGAAACATGAAAGGTGCACGATAGTTAAATTATTAGCTAGCAGAATAGTATACATACATTAATATAAAAATACTTGTGTAATAGAATCGTGGTTTTATTGGTGAAGCATGGAGAACTGGGGGCAGCTGACATAAACTGTACAGCATGTATTTGCCGGTAAAACGCACGTGATTTTTTTGTCTTGCACTAGTGCAAGATAAGACAATCTCACATCGCTAAAAATAGGAACTGGTCTGTCTCAAAAGTGAGAAATAAAAATCTAAATTAACGGACTACTTTATCCAAGGGGTGAGAAATATATATATTCAATTTATCCCGGAATGTTGTACAATCTTGCTCGTGTTGTTCGATCTTTATTTTTCTGTGTAGTGTTTTGTAGATCGTTGTTTATCCTTTATCATTTTTCTTTTGGTGATTGTGTTGTTTGTCCTTCTTAAATCTATGGATTCTAATTACCCCTTTGGTATCTTCAAACTCTTAAGAATGTATTTGTCCGGTTAACTATTTCAGTAATCCATGCGATAAACAGCAAAAATCTTCTGTTTATAAAATAGCTATTGTAACTCTGCCATTTCATCATTTATTTAAAAGCTTATATGCTTTAATTTAGTGTTTTCTTTTTAAGATTTTTCAAAATGCTTTTTATGGGATTTTGCATGCAATGAGGAATTTGTATGCTTACTTTTCACACGATCCCTTCGTTTTCAAATACAAGTAATCGGGTTTCTGTGTCTAGAAACGAGTTCTGTCTTTATTATAATTGCCATTAAATCAAGTATATGTACCATTTAATAGTCTATAGAGGAATTGATAATATAGAATGACACACGAGATCAGAATAGACCATCATTATGTTCAATCAAATTCTTCTCCGCTCAATCCCAACGAAACAATTACTATAAAGTGTTGATTAATTCATCAGATGATGGACAAGCAACCTTTTAATTTGCCAGCAATTTAGAATTATTTGTTCGGCATTAAGCTGACAATTCTAACATGTCAAACTCATTGGTTTAAGTATGCAAGTCATCACTGGAGCGTTGTATATTGTTATTTTACCGTCTCTGTAGGACGAGTAATACAGAAAAGAATAAACGGTTCATTTTCTAATTGAGGCTTATGAAAAGAACATTGATTAGTAACTGTAGAAAGCGTTTTCATCTTAAAGAGGACTTTTGTAGGGAATAAATCAATCTGTGTTTTCTGTATAGGCTATCAGTAGGTTGAAAATTGGAAAGCAAGGAGGGCTTGGATCCCATTATATGGTTCAAACTCGCCACATTGTTGTACCTCTCCGATGCGAGGACATGAATTTACAACATCATGTGCCGTGTCGTGGTCTTATTTGATGAGTTTAATGTGAGAGGTGATTGTTTGTTTTGTTGATATTGGTGGAATTCTTGACAATCACTATTTAAACTTTCTTTAAAAAAAAACCAAAAGACAAATACGTCACTTAGCTATCAAGTGATATATCACATTTTATGCTAACATTTTTTTCTATACATTTTGTGTACATATTGTAGATTTTAATATTTTTTTTCTTTGGTATACATAAAAACAATGTTGACGAGTTATCGTTCTTTCCTTGTTAGAAAAATATAACAGCATTTCAATTTAGTAAATTGATTCCAGTAGGAGCTTAAATCTGGTTGTCAATTAGTTATGAACGAATCGTTTGATGTTTCCTAAACCTAAATAAAATGACGGCATATTGACACTTATAATCAGAGAGATCACTTAGAGACGGATTTATTCGTTGAAATAGTCGTTAAGAGGGCAAAATTGGTTACAAAATGGCTTCCAAAATTAAGGGGTTCTCGTTGGTCGATTAATTGAGATGTGCATCAATTGCTTAATACAAATTGAGTTGATCAAATGTTAGACTAAGGAACGATATTATTATATCCTTTTTGTTGATTTTATAAAATGACAATCTATTTTCTTCAATATTAGTGTTATGTGATCAGTGAAATGGACGTAATATCATTTAAAAGGATTACGCGAAGCATAATCAAGATATTTCTTAGTAAAGTATCTGATAATGAAATGAAGAAAAATACTACAACACTGTCGGAACAGTTACAAAATCGTAAAAACAGAGGGAATATATACACACATATACTTAGCCGTTCACTTTTCTGGCTTGGCATAGCGGCTTCAATAACGTGTGGCCAGACACATTCGTGACCGAATTTACTGTATACTACAATCGAGTCGCACACGCAAAGAAAAGTTTGAAGATACCAAAGATGTATTCGGAAGCCGTAAATCGAAGAAGAACAGATAAAACAACGGCCAACGGGAAAAATACAATAAGACAAACTATGACTTACAAAACACTACCTAAAAAAGTAAAGATTGAGCAACGCATGATCTACCAAAACTGGGGGATGCACTCAGTTGTTCCGGAAGTATAAGCAATTCCTACCTCACTAGAGGCACACGTCGTCTTACTCTTGTTACTACCCAGTGATCAGTCATGAATGAAGACAGAACCGGATTGTGATTACGACACACGGAACGCATCCGTGGTCATTTGAGACACAGATATTCAAGTCATGGTGGCAACCGTAAAACTTTCGAAGTGATGACTTCGACTTAACCTCAAGGAAACCTTAGTTCAGTTGCTTCTTCGCTAGCAGCAGTCCTCTATCAGAGCAACCGTAACAGGAACCACAAACTCTGGAATATCGTAGTAAATGAAAGATATAAATGAACGTTAAAGAATACCAAAATAGGGCACACAAGACGCAGGGAGGCAAAACACAAACGCATATGCGTTTGACACGACTATACACAAACAAACACAAATAACGTCAATATGCGCCCTGCTACATACAACTGAAGGCAAAGACGAACCGAACATTGTTTCCATGCGGAAATAGCAACGGACATCACAATATGGAACCTAGAACACAAAGACATACAATAGGACAACACAAAAAACTAAAAGGAGGAGCAACACAGACCCAACCTAAAATGCCGAGGGTTAACGAGGGTGCTTGCGAAGGTTACAATTTCCTGCTTCTTATTAGACACCCGCCGTGTTACTCATATATACAGTCAAGTCCGGTAAAAATCTTGACGGTGATAGAGGAAAGAAATATCTACGTAAAAAGTAAAAGATCCATTGTCATTTGAGATATGGTTATTTCGTAACGGTCAACAAGATTGTGATGACGACTGTAGCATTTTTGTAGGAATGACTTCAACATAGGAGCAACGTAGCCTTGTTTTAGTAGTTTTTGCGTCAGCATCTGAGATGCTCTGCACAGGAAATCATTGTACTGGGCACAAGCTGTAGAGCTGTATGAGTTGTGAAATATAAACTTAATATGCTGGTGATGCTGGAATAGTACGACTGATGAAGAGGACGTTTGGAAAAGCGAAGTCATCGCGTTTGTCGTAGAGTTTTGTTTTTAATCTTCAATTTCAAGGTGAAGGTCAAGGTAAGAAGCATACATTCGAGTAACAGTAGTATCATTAACGTCAAGGTCATTGGGATAGATGTGATGTAGATAATCACCGAGAATTGTTCAGTGACAGAACATCATCTATGTAGCGGAAGCTGGAATTAAAGTTAATATTCTATCTTTATTCTTGAGAAGCACTTGAAGGAAGTCTGCCTTATATGTATGTAGAAACAAATCAGCGAGTAGTCGAGCACAATTCGTACCCATTGGAATACCAATCGTGTAATGAAACACACGTACACCAAACAGGACAATTACGTTGTCGGTTAAAACATCATTTGAATGAAAAACATTTGAATGGTCTCGTCTTGTTATTATTACATTATTTATTATTACATTTTGAATGGCTTTTGACAGTGTAAGATTTGTCTCTACCAATAACAAGATACTGATACCTTTGTTCTGCGTTCTTCTTTGAGAAGCAGCGCTGAGTCAATTCTTTAATTCTAGATTTTAGTAGCGTGAGTGGGATTGTGGTATATAAGGTCGAGAAATCAAATGTTTTAATACTGCTACAAACTCAATATTCAGGTGCAGCTAGAATGTTGCTACATATAAATGGAAAGTTCATCCCCGGTTTTTAGTGAGGTTTGTGTTACTCGAACTTTAGTTTTCTGTGTAGTGTTTTGTATATCATAGTTTGTCCGTTTGTCCTTTTTGTGACCATTATATTGTCTGTCAGTTCTTCGATTTACGGATTCTGAACTCTTCTTCACAATGGGAAAATTGAAATAATCTGTTTTGTCGTAAACTTTCGCTCCTAACCGGCCCTCACTGTCAATTTTGAGGTGTAGGTCAATATATGAAACAGACCTATCTGTATCTGTGGTATCCTTTATTTCAGGCTAAATGGGATAGATGCGATCATTATAGCGGAAAGCAACAATAGAGCATCGAGCTTGCATTGTTTCGTTTTTCTTGTGAAGCATGTGCATGAAGTCTCCCTCATGCGAAAAAGGGAACCATTACATCATATATGCCTTCGACTGTAAAATTACCTTGGATTTAAAAACATGAAATCACTTAAAAAGAATGTGTTTCTGACTAGATTTTATATAGTTATTAATTGACGAAAACAAAATCTAACAAAACCATTAGTATTATTAGTAAAAATAAGGTTTATTTTCATCGTCAAAGATCATACGTATTCTTGTATAGAGGTGAAATTGGCGTATAAGACAAGTGTGAAGCCATGAATTCCTCGATGTTTGTACTAGCGATGCAATATTGCTTAGAATCATTCAAATCATGTGGTTATCGACCGGATAAGATGGTGCTCTTGTCATTGTCAAAGTTCACCTCCAATGTTTAATGGGTTCGTGTTACTTGATCTTAAGTTTTTGTGTAATGTTTTGTAGATCGTTGTTTCTCATTTTGTCCTTTTTCTTTTGGTCATTGTATTGTCTGTCCTTCGACATACGGATTCTGATTATCCCTTTGGTATCTTCAAACTTTTCTTTTTTGTTCTATATATGTCCCTCGCGGGAAATTCGGGACAATTATTAACCAATATACATTATTTTATTATTGTACGTGCAATAACCCTTTATTACTAGAAGAAGAGAAAATCTGGTCGACGGATGCCACTAGTGAAACAGGACCTACTTACCCTCTCGGAGCATCGGAATTCGCTTCCAGGTTTTATGGAGTTCGTGTTGCTTGATCTTTAGTTTTCTGTGTAGTGTTTAGAAGATCATTCTTTGTCCTTTTATCCTTTTATGGACATTGCATTTTATGTTCTTCTTCGGTTTACAGCTCCTGACTACCATTTGGTATTTTCAAACTCTCCATATTCCTGCTATTCAATACACCTGGTAGTTTTGAAATATCTTTTTAGTATGCATATATTTCATTCACTTCTTTTTTTTAAAGAGATATTCAATTATAACAGTTAATAAATAGCGTCAGGTAATTGTAGCCTTTTTTAACCATAATTTTATGAGGAAGCAATCATACTTTCACCTGGCTTTTATTTCGTAAATCATCATTAAAATAGCATTACAAAAATACGTGCATAATTATCTGCGGAAATTATATTACGATTAAAGCAATTTATTACAAAAATGATCGTTAACCGATAATCGTACTGAAATGCAATTGATTTTAAATTGAAAACCCCAAAGAAAAACTAAAAATTCCACACTATCGGAACAGTTCCTAAATCTAATAGAAAAATTGTAGAAATAAAATGAATAACAAAAAAACAAAAAAATGTCACACTGTTGGAACACTTCCAAAAACCAATAAGAAAAATCGTAAAAAGAGACACAAATAAATGACCGCTCACTTTTCTGGCTATGTACAGTCATCTAGATAAAAAGTGGCGGGGTTAAAATATTTTTATGTCCCACACCTCCCCTCTTATGGACAAAATGCGGTCATTCAAGTGTTTTTCCACAGAAATAAAGGTAAATATCATTCTCAGCAAATATATCACTCATGCATTCAATATTAGCAATATTATTTTCCATGAAAGCATATTTTAGAAAGGGTCATTTCTTATTCTACCAAATTAACTATGCTTAGAGCAGGTTAAATATGGGATCGTTCACGAACGAAGTATACGCTCGCCTATATTGACCATCATATTATCACGTCTTTTAGTGAACTTACACAAAGACTATATTAGTACATTGTTTACAATTACACAATGTACTTGTACCAGCTGTAGAAACATGACGAAAATCTCATATTTCGTGGTGGCGAGAACAAATATGTTTTATATTGCACGACAAGGCACGTATATTGTGTTTATAAGATTGTAATGCAATGTCATGTGTGCAAAAAAGTGCTAAATTCACAGCAATTTTTTTTCTGGGTGTCTCTACAAAGCGGCCCGTGTGCGAACAGTGTCAATTGTGAGTTGATTTTCTTAAAACGCAGGATACCAGGATATTTTATACGTCTAGTATGCGTTTATTCATACGCGATTATATATTCAGTAAATGCATTGATTGTGGTAAACGATCAATGTTAAAAAAAAATATGAGCCCCGTGGCTAAAGAACGCCATGGAGCTATTTACCATAAAAAGGAAGCTGTAAAATTTCCCGATCAACTTTTTATAATTATTGTTAGAAGGTGACATTATGAATTATGAGAATGAATTCGTTTGTAATTACCAATACGGAAATGATATTCAAATCTAGGTCGTAATCGAGATTTACTACATCAGATGGAAATTATATGATAATTCTTCTTTATTACAGAATGTTGATGGTTTCAATTTATACAAAAATGCAGTTTCGCTTAATGACGCAAAATAGAGAGCAGAGGTTTAATAAACAGTTGGATGCAAGGCAACATAAAATATTAGTACAGTGTCATACAATATGAAATTTATTTGTACGATGCTTAAAAACCGAGACAAGGGCGAGGCTTACCGGTAGAACTTTTCCCAGTTTTGCGACGTATCCACAAAAACTTTATTTTTAAAAACTACCAAAGTCCAACAGGATATTTCGAGACTCAACATTCGAAATTCGGAAATTCAATATCTCAACATCGAAACTCGAGATTCGAAATTCAGTATCCTAATTAAGAAGAGTTTAAAGATACCAAAGAGGTAATCAGAATCCGTAAGACGAAAAAGAACAGACAACACAATTGTCAAAAGAAAAAGTACAAAGGGACAGACAACGATCTACAAAACATACACATAAAACTAAAGAGCGAGTAACACGAACCCCACTAAAATCCGGGGATGAACTCAAGTTCAGTTGAATTCATGTGGCCTAATTTATTGTTTTATAATTAGTATTTTGTAGATCAATCTTTATCTTTTGCCCTTTTATCTACTGGCTATTGTATTGTCTGTTCTTCTTCAATTGACGACTTATGATTACATCTTTGGTATCTTCAAATTTCTCTTAGGACTATAGCAACTAATATCAGCCGCTACAAAAGAAAATCTTTGTGTATTTTATATATTATCACCAGTACAGCTTTAAAAGATATAAAGGATCTAACACCGGTAAGAGGGCCAGACGGAAAAATCTCAGACACCCTAAGGAAAGATTTCTGGACTGGGTTGCTCAAAACGTTGGTTAGTGTTATCCACTGGTTAAATCTAGTTATCTAATGGATAAATTTAACCACCGGTTAATTTTTGTTGCTCAAATTTTATCCACTGGATAAAATGACTTATCCAGTGGATAAAGTTAACCCCTCAATTTTGGCCGGATAAATATTTAACCATTGGTTAAAGATGGTAAGACGACAGCAAAAAGAAAGAGTGTATCGGCATATTGAGTTGGATTTTAATGATAGAGAATTCAGGGATAGATTTAGATTTTCTATTGAAAAGCTTCAATTCATAATAACTAA
>MJUT01031116.1:194998-205435 GCA_002080005.1 Gigantidas platifrons
CAATGCTACGGAAAACACCTACTCTAAAAATAGTTCGGTCATCCCCAAGAAATTCAGTATTTATAGGTCAGGCATCAAATCCTCCATAGATGTATTAAAATACAACTAAGTCCATCAAATTTGGGCTCAAAATAATCCCTATATATTTATCTTCAATTATCAGTTTTAATTAATCCATTCCATTCAGTAGTTTTCACAATACTACAAAATGAAAGGAACTTTTTTCTTGAAAAGGACTATTTTCGTATATGTTCCAAGTTCTGATTGTTGAATTAGTGGTTTAACACCTGTATGGCTTACGATCAGGTATATTACTAAAATGTATTTCTAACCTTGATAATATACTAAACACAGTGTATGTTACTTCTATTACACTCCCAATCAGTCCCTCCTTGCAATTTTACAGTAAGGAAGGATGCTATATATCATAAGACTTGTATTGGAGTGTATAAGATAGTGGTGTTAAAAATAGATGTGCTACACCAGATTTGAAATGTTTATTACCACATGTGCATAGGGCCTTGTTAATACATGTACATGTATGACGATTGAAAGAAGAAAACAAGTCATATTGGGACAGATTTTGAAAGTTCATAAAATATCACAAGTCTTGTGAACTGCATTGATGGTGTAATCATTAGTGTGTTTGGTTCAAGTATGGTAGATCGTGGGTTCAAGCCTGGTCGTGTCAAATTAAAATATATGAAAGTGATATTTGTTGCTTGTCCATTAAGCACACTGTATTAAGGAGTAAGGGAGTAAGAGAAAAGATTGGTTGACTTGGAATCAGAATAATGTGTCCGAGTGGAGGAACATGTCTACCCACAGACTGTTGTGTTAATTTGCTAGTGTAAGCGTACTTTCTTTCCGGTGTGTAGAATGTCCAGGTGCGTAAATACCCTAGTGTATTTCTACCTTGCACTAGTGTGTTTATTCCATCAGAAGAAATACACACTAGTGTATTTCTGTTGTGGAATTTCTACCCTGGTGTGTTTTATCCAAAAGGAAAGAATACACTGGTGGAAAGAATTCACTGTTACATTAGCACTATAAAAATCCAACTAACTGGTATGCATGTTGGTCTAGTACAAATGAACTTCATCATCAACCTTTTGAAATGAAACTTGTTTTGCCATAATATAGCTGAAAAATTTATCACTGGGAATTAAACAACAATCGCTCACTCAACATTGTAGGAAGTTGAACTAATAATGGAACTGTAAATAAAATCATGATTTAAATTTTCTATGTAGATTCTGCATTTGACATGCCATCTAATTGGACAGCCATGGATGACAATGAAAACATAAAAATAGTCACACTTCAGCCCAGTGATCAGGAATATACTGATGCTACCAAAGATTTCCAGACCCAGATGGGAGCAAATTACAGTACCATTTTAAAGGTGAGTTTTTCTGGGTTTTTTTTTACAAAACAGTAAATCTATTTTAATTAGCATATTGCTATTTGCTTAAATTTCATCAGAAGAAACATTTCATCAATAATTCTATTCTGCAAACCATGGTGTTTTCATAAGCAATTCAATTAAAAAAAATAGAATATTATAAAATTACTGTCTTTTGATGAGGTAAACATGTGGATTTATTGACTTTTGAAAAAAATAATATTCACTGAGCCCGAAAGGGTGAAGTGAATATAATTTTTTTTAGCTCACCTGACCCAAAGGGTCATGTGAGGTATTGCCATCACTTGGCGTCCGTCGTCCGTCCGTTAACTTTTTCATATTTTAATCTACTCCTCTGAAACAACTGGGCCAAATGGAACCAAACTTGGCAGAAAACATCTATATAAGGTTTTCTATAAAGTTTCTTCATTTCGTCCCATTCCACCAACAAATATGGCCGCCAAGGGCAATTCTTGTTTCTGATTGGCTAATGTTAAAAAAATCTTCTCCTCTGAAACTGCTTGGCCAAATGGAGCCAAACTTGGCAGGAAGCATCTATGTAAGATCCTCTATAAAACTTCTTCATTTTTTTCCATTCGGCCAACAAACATGGCCACTGTTACTAAAAATAGAACATATGGTAAAATTGCAGGTTTTTGGGTAATAACTCAAAAACCGTTAATAATATCAAAAATCTGATGGGGATAAAAATGATCAGCACAGCAAGATCTACCTACCCTGCAATTTTGAAGTAAATCTGATTACCCATCTTGGAGTTATTGCCCTTTTTCATCAAATTTTTAAAATTTTAATATTTTTCGTCCTTTATTTCAAAAACTGTAAGAGATAGATGTTACATTTAAATTGCAAAAATGTGCATCATGTCAAGATCTACCTACACTGCAATTTATAAGTAAATACCATTACCCATTTTGGAGTTATTGCCCTTTTTTCATCAAATTTGTAAAATTTTAATACTTTTCGTCTTATATTTCAAAAACTATAAGAGATAGATGTTAAGTTGTAACTGCAAACATGTTCAGCATGGCAAGATCTACCTACCCTGCAATTTTGAAGTATATCCGATTACCCATTTTGGAGTTGTTGCCCTTTTTTCATCAAATTTTAAAAATTTTAATACTGTTCGTCTTATATTTCAAAAACTATAAGAGAGAGATATTAAGTTTAAATTGCAAAAATGTGCAGCATGTCAAGATCTACCTACACTGAAATTTTGAAGTATATGCCATTACCCATTTTGAAGTTATTGCCCTTTTTTCATCAAATTTTTACAATTTTAATACTTTTCGTCTTATATTTCAAAAACTATAAGAGATAGATGTTAAGTGTAAACTGAAAACATGTTCAGCTTGTCAAGATCTACATGCCCTGCAATTTTGAAGTAAATCTTATTACCCATCTAGGAGTTATTGTCCTTTTTTCATAATTTTTTTAGCTCACCTGGCCCAAAGACATTATCTTTTATGCAGAAATATAGAAAACAGTTAAGATAATGATTATCTCCCTTTGAAATTTGCTTCAGTATCATTCTATTGTCAGGTGAGCGATACAGGCTCAGTGGGCTGAGCCTCTAGTTTCAAAAGTCAATTAATCCACAAATTTACAGAATCAAAAGACAGTAATTGTTTTATTCTATATTATGAGAAAATAGTGGTATTCTGAAAAAAAAGTTCCATGTCCACTTTCCTGATGTAGTGCTACATTATTGTTTACATCAATAAAAAAATCCATGTTCCAAAAATATCAAATCTGAGGTGGTGAATACATCTTTTTATTTTTAAAATAATTTTGGTAGAAATCTATACTAAAGAATTTACTAATATAGAATAATAATTATTATTATACCCCCGCTCCCCGGAGAGGGAGGGGGGTATACTGTTTTACCTCTGTCCATCCTTCCGTCCGTCCCAAGATATTTTTCGTCGCATTTTTCTCGGCAACTATTAATAGCAGAAATCTGATATTTGGTCACAAGCTTCATATAGGTATGCCATATTGTGGGAAGCGTTTTTGGACCCGTTAGATTCCTACTTCCTGTTTGCCGACTTAGTTGGTTTTTATACACATTGAACATACAATGTATATGCTCTTTTTATTGATGACAGAAATCTGATATTTGGTCACAAGCTTCATATAGGTACCCCATATTGTGGAAAGCATTTTTGGGCCCATCAGATTCCTACTTCCTGTTTGCCGACTTTGTTGATTTTTATACACATTTAACATATATGCTTTTTTCGTCACATTTTTCTCAGCAACTATTGATGGCAGAAATCTGATATTTCGTCACAAGCTTCATATAGGTACCCCATATCGTGGGAAGCGTATTTTGATCCGTCAGATTCCTATTTTCTGTTTGTCGACTTAGTTGGCTTTTATACACATTTAACATATATATGCTCATTTTTCGTCGCATTTTTCTCAGCAACTATTGATGACAAGAATATGATATTTGGTCACAAGCTTCGTATAGGTATGTCATATTGTGGGAAGTGTTTTTGGACCCATCAGATTCCTACTTCCTGTTTGCCGACTTTGTTGATTTCTATACACATTGAACATACATATATGCTCATTTTTCGTTGCATTTTTCCCAGCAACTATTGATAGCAGAAATCTGATATTTTGTCACAAGCTTCATATAGGTACCCCATATCGTGGGAAGCGTTTTTTGACTCGTCAGATTCCTACTTCCTGTTTGCCGAACAGCAGGGGTATCATATGTGAGCATTAGCTTTAATGCTCACAGTTCATCTTGTTTTAAGAGTAACAGCAAAATGTTTAATCTAAATATTTTTTTTAAATACTAGAGAAATAGCAGTATAATTCAGTGTAAATACACTATTGGGAATTATTATGCTTTCTGTAAATTTCTTCTGTAGTTCATACGATATTTTGGCATATATCACAAAGAATTATATAGCGTTGATATACTATGCGAAAATAGTACATCTACTATGCGAGTTTCATGTGGGGAAGGTTGGGTTTTCAGCTGTCTGTCAGCTATAAATAGCTAGTCCACGTGCAAGGGGGGGGGGCGGATCCAATCTGTCAATCTATCCGTCGTCTTTATTATTCATGTTACTGTTTTTAATACTTGTTATTGTTCTTAGTTAAATTTCAAACTCTATATTTTTAAAGCCTTAAATGAAACAAAGAATATTCTCACACTATCAAGACTATCTGATCCAATATATTAGTCAACAATATCAGGACCTCCTTTATTGTAATAGCTCTCAATATATTTTGTCTAAATATAACAGTCAGCATAATAATAATAATAATGTTGTCTAAGCAATGACTATGCCATATAGTGGTCAGGGTTGAAGACAGTGCACTCCCCTTCTGGTCGTGCACTATGTCTTCAACCCTGACCACTATATTGGCATAGTCATTGCTAACACAACATTATTATATGCTAGCTGCAGAACTGTAGTTATTATTGTCCTTTTGAGGTATATTATATGCTTGCTTGCAAAATGGCAGAACATATAATATTATAGCTCACATAAAAATGTAAGGATTCTGATTGGATAACAAGCTGTATACATCAAGCTATGTATACGTCTGTAGCCGTATACATAAGACATATTTCTATCCCGTCGAGGGGCCCCTGTATATTTCAGTCTCCCAAAAACGATAACAACATGGACGACAACAAATTCCGCTTCACTTAATCAATAGCATAATACGAAAAAATACATGTATTTTTACCAAATTAATTGCTGTTTTTATACTCAAAACGGCTTTATGAACAAAAAAATATTACAACATATAATTCCGTCACAAATACCTGATCGATTCAGCAAACTCCTATGTTCCACAGCTGTACCATAACATGATGAACATAATAATAAACAAAACGTTTCAAGAGCCTTGAAAACATTCGACGTCATGGGGTCACACCAAGGTTTTGCTTACATGTTGTTAACATTTAAATTATTGAAATGGTTTCGTATAACCTGTTGTTTTGTTTTGTGATATGTTTAAAAAATGTACTACATATGAAATTGTATTGATTTAGAAAGTTAATACAAGATTTTCCTTCATAAGAGACCTCATACATGTAAAATGACGTGATAAATATTTTGACGTCATTGAAGAAAGCATGTAAGAGGTACGGAAAGGGACATCTAGAAATACGAAAAATGAAAATAAAAGACGCAAATATATTCAACAGTTGGGTTCTGTATTAAAAAAAAACAATGGTTAAATCCATAATAAAAATGTATATCTGTTATTCAGCTATCAAACAGGGTATATAATGTGACATTCCCGGCTTATAAAAATATGATGATGATATATATAACGTCACAAGTCGAAAGAATGCAGTATTTTAGAAACGGTATATCGTTAAGACATTATAATTTTAGGATTATAGAAAACCAAGTTCTGTTTTTAACTGATATTTAATTTGAATTACAAAACATAAAAATCATGCACAATTTTTCTCTTTCTCTTCGATAAAAATTTATGTATCGAAAATTCCAAATAAGTTTGGCATTTTCATACGGCACTTGCATCGTTTTGTTTTGTTCTCTTTTCTTCCTTGAATATGAAGATGTGAGCTATAATATAATAGTTATTCCGGTCATAGACAGGGTATATAATGTCACATTCACGGCTTATGATTTATATTCCATTTGCCTTCGGCTCATGGAATATAAATCATAATCTGTGAATGTGACATTATATACCCTGTCTAAGACCGGAATAACATATACTAATATAGATGTTGCTGCTATGTTTTCTCTTAAATGAATATTTTTCTTGTAGGTTGAAAAAATACAGAACAGAACCTTACAGCAGCAATATGTTGCCAAGAAAAAATCAATGGATTCAACCAATCAAGCTGGACATAATAATGAACTTAAATTATGGCATGGTACATCAATAGATGCTGTAGATAGTATCAACACTTATGGTTTTAATAGAAGTTATTGTGGCAAAAATGGTTTGTATTTTGATTATCGATTTTAATTTTGATTGATTCAGTATAAACAGCTGATCAGTAAATTATGTGAAATGAAATCCAAAATGTAGGTACATACAAATTTTTAAATCTTGATAAATATTTATGTGACAATTTAGGCCATACAAAGTTAATTTCTTGGTTCTCAGGCCCGCCCGCATGTGGAAATTCGTCGCCGCATTGCCAATTTTTTTGCAAAAATAGTAAAAAAAAAAAAAAAAAAAATTAATGCGGTAGCACTGTCCGTACGGAAAAAACAACCGCATCAGTTTTTCTCTTATATCGCGTGGTCGGTGAAACACTTTAAAACGCATCATGCTTAAATGAGATTTAAAGCATCGTTATGACAATGTATAAATAAAAAACGTGTTTCCGTTTGACATTTAGACAAAATGTCAATCGTTTCTGTGCAAATTCGGCACAAATGTTTGCCAGTTTTACCAGGAAACATAATAGGGGGCTTCTCCGAAGCTTGTACCTTATTGGAATTGTTTACGGAGATAAAAAATGGTACGTTGGGACCAGCGGATTGGACGTTTCCATAAAAATTAACCACTTGTGATGTTTCGGCCACCATCGGAAGAAATAAAATTGAAATTTTCAATAAAGTAATGAAAAGATTTATACATTGCCATATTTTTCACCAAAAAAAAGAAGAAAAAATGCCTCCCTCATCACTTTTTACAGCAGTAAAAGGATAAAAATAAATGCCGCCCTCCCTCATCAATTTTGACAAAAATGGGCCTGAGAACCAAGTAATTAACTTTGCATGGCCTTATGTACATGTTTTTACTATCTGAAATCTGGCATGCTAAGAGTAGTGGCCTTTGTTAGGAGTGTATAAAGGGGACATCTTTTGATGGGGTAGTTTATGTTAGGAGTGGCTCTATAAGAGGGATATCATTTGATGGGAGTGGCCTTATAAGAGGGGTATCCTTTGATGGGGTGGTCTTTGCTAGGAGGGGCCTTATAAGAGGGATATCCTTTGATGGAAGTGACCTTTGTTAGGAGGGGCCTTGTAAGAGGGATATCCTTTGATGGAAGTGGCCTTTGTTAGGAATGGCCTTATAAGAGGGATATTCTTTGATGGGAGTGGTCTTTGTTAAGAGTGGCCTTATAAGACGGATATCCTTTGATGGGAGTGGCCTTATAAGATGGATATCCTTTGATGGGAGTGGTCTTTGTTAAGAGTGGCCTTATAAAATGGATATCCATTGATGGGAGTGGCCTTTGTTAGGAATCACCTTATAAGTTGGAATCCTTTGATGGGAGTGGCCTTATAAGAGGGATATCCTTTGATGGGAGTGACCTTATAAGAGGGATATCCTTTGGTGGGAGTGGCCTTATAAGAAGGATATTCTTTGATGGGAGTGACCTTATATAAGAGGGATATCATTTGGTGGGAGTGGCCTTATAAGTTGGAATCCTGTGATGGGAGTGGCCTTATAAGAGGGATATACTTTGATGGGAGTGGCCTTATAAGAGGGATATCCTTTGGTGGGAGTGGCCTTATAAGAGGAATATTCTTTGATGGGAGTGACCTTATAAGAGGGATATCATTTGGTGGGAGTGGCCTTATAAGTTGGAATCCTTTGATGGGAGTGGCCTTATAAGAGGGATATTCTTTGAGGGAGTGACCTTATAGGAGGGATATTCTTTGATGGGAGTAGCCTTATAAGAGGGTTATCCTTTGGTGGGAGTGGCCTTATAAGAGGGATATCCTTTGATGGGAGTGGCCTTATAAGAGGGATATACTTTGATGGGAGTGGCCTTATAAGAGGGATATACTTTGGTGGGAGTGGCCTTATAAGAGGGATATCCTTTGATGGGAGTGACCTTATAAGAGGGATATCCTTTGATGGGAGTGGCCTTATAAGAGGGTTATCCTTTGATGGGAGTGGCCTTATAAGAGGGATATACTTTGGTGGAAGTGGCCTTATAAGTTGGAATCCTTTGATGGGAGTGGCCTTATAAGAGGAATATCCTTTGATAGGGTGATGACCTTATGCAAGGGAGAGGGCTACTGTATACCAAACTATTTTGTTACCAACATCAAACTACATTATTTATTACACATTGTATTATGAGAATTCTATTCAATGATGTACGAAGGTTGTCTGTAAAGTTCGTGGACAAATCTCAATAAAATCTGACTGACATGTCCGAAATAATTCAAACTAGGATATAATTAATTACATGATTTACTGATTAATTGGACAAAATTTTATCAAAATACATGCTTAAATAATCATATTTCCGTCAATTTAAAAATCAATAGAAACTCACACCCGGAGCACGGCAAAAATACCACATAACATACGAGTCACTGTTTTTAATTTTTTGTTTTTCTAAGTATCAAACTCTGCGAAAATTCACCTGAAACTTACACTATGACGTCGACAATACTCTTGACATTACACCTGCTAAATTTGAAAAGTCAAAGTTTCGAAATGGCTGAAAAATCTGGATTTGAAGCGCTGAAGACAGGATCGGCATTACTAAAAAAAAAGGACGTTTGCGGAAAAGGTGGAGCAGCAGGACATCGGAAAAACGCCAACAGAAATGCACAAGTTCTTAAAACAGTCAGAGAAACATAGTAAAGAAAGCCATTCATTGATATTCAAGTGGCACAAAAGGTTTGCGGACGGAAGAGACAGACGATGAGCGGGAAGGCAGACCATCTTTTAGAGAATCCGATGCTGTAAAAAATGAAGTTCGGGATGTTATTAACGGTGATCGGCGGCTAACAGTCCGTGAAGTTGAAGACAAATGTGGAATTTCTAAGACTACAGCACACCAAATTTTAGCAAATGATTTAAATATGAACCGAGTATGTGCTACATAGGTACTGCGAATTCTTACAGCTGAACATTTAACAAAAAGAGTGGAATTGTCAAAACAATTTATCAAAAAAGTTAATCGTGGTGGCATAAGATTACTAGACCGAATAATTACAACAGACAAAAGCTGGTTCCACTACTATGACCAATCTAGACCAAGTGATACTACACCAAGATAATGCACCGGCACATACTTCCCAAACAACTCAACTAGAATTAGATTTACTTGCATTGGATTCGAGTGTCTGAAGCATCCTCCATACAACCCTGACTTAGCACCAATGGATTTTGCGATATTTCCGTACATTAAATCATTTCTCCGTGGACAGAGGTTCGATGATTTACCGGAACTAAGACAGGAAGTGACGAATATAATTCTAAATATGAAAACGGAACAATTTGAGAAAATATTTGATGACTGGTTAAAGAGATGTAAGAAATGTGTCGAGTTGAACAGGGACTATGTCGAGAAAAGTTAATTTTTAATACTGTTGACGTCGTTGAACGTCAGAAATTTTTGTCGCGTTGCTCCGGGTGTGAGTTTCTATTGATTTTTAAATTGACGGTAATACGATTATTTAAGCATGTACTGTGATAAAATTTTGTACAATTAATCAGTAAATCATGTAATTAATTATATCCTAGTTTCAATTATTTCGGACATGTCAGTCAGATTTTATTGAGATAGTCCACGAACTTTACGGACAACCCTCATATATACTTTTAGTTTTATGTAGAACATTTTTTCTTTGGAAATAAAATAATCATTGCTTAATGCAGCATTTCAGTGGCATCATCAATAACACTGATCAGATATCATGCATCAAAACTGGGATGTATTTGAAAAATAATCGTGATCAGTTTTATTGGTGGAGAAAACATTATTATATGGTAATAACACTAACTTACCACAAGTAACTTGACAAACTTTACCCAATATGATTGTCTCAAGTACAACTCAACACAAAATTGAAGAAAACTACCGGGAATCTTAACATAACTTGAGATGATTCAACTAAATATGAAATTTATATTTATCGAAAAGATTTTAGATAAAAGAAATTTCATTTGGAAATTATGCAAATATTTAATTTAAATTTCACATAAAAGCTATATTCCGGAAAACTAAACCTAGAAAAAATGTAATTACCGGTAGATTGATAACAATGTCCTTTTTCTATAACAAATTTGATTTGTTT
>MJUT01031116.1:231088-241392 GCA_002080005.1 Gigantidas platifrons
ATATGAAATACATATCGCACAAAAGTGTTTACATAATAGTAAATTTTCTTTATTTTTAGTTGACAGTATACTGATTTACAAAAAAACAATTTTATCTTTAAAATAAGTTTCTTATTTTAAATATTGAAATTTTGCAAAATTTATTTTTCATACAAGATATATTTTTTTATATTATAATAATTTCTATAGCCACTGTAACAGTTTGTATCATAACATCAAAGACCACCTAAAACGTAATCTTCTTATGTTAAAACATTTCAATTCAAAATGATAAAGTAGTCAGTGGCTTATCATATATAATAATCATAAGTATGTCCTGCTACTTCCTTACACTCCTCTGAATATCTACTGGATAAAAAACATTCGAGAAATACGTAAGTGTTATAAAAATTATAAATAGAGGTTAACATGTAATATTATAAATTTGTCGTTTGTGTTGTTTTTTTGTTGTTGTTGTTTTTTTTTTGCTTTTGCTTTGTTTTTATTATTTTATTTCTTTCTTTATGCTTTGTTTGTTTGTTTTCATTGTTTTGTTTTCTATTTTCTAAAAAAAATTAACATACATGGCACTTTTCTTAGGAAATAATAAGACATAAATTAATGTACTATTAGATTTAAAACTATTCACCTACTTTACAAAAGATAATATCCTTTTAATAAAAATATAGATATACAATTTATTGTGTACGATTCGCTTCTTCTAGAATAACTTTCAACAGATACAATCTGAGTCAAAAGACTGGAACGCCGAAATAATTTAAAAGAGCAATTTTGGATTTCAAGGGAAAAAATCAAATCTTAGATTAAAAAAAAAAAAATGTTACTTCTAAAATGATATGACTATGATCAGGAATGCATCGCTTTCAAATTTAAATAGTCAAATGAAAATGCTACACTGTCAGAACAGTTTTAAAATATTGCCCGAAAATCGTAGAAAATCGGAAATTTGATATCCTTAAAATACATATACATTACCATTCACTCTCCTGACTTGGGTAATGTAGTAGAAAGAACATTGTTCTGTAGAGCTCTTTAAGTAGTTTCTATAGATATCTCGAAGTAATATCAGAGAGAACAGTCCATAAGTTGTCATAACTGTTTATCAAATCTCATTGCAGTTTTATTTACAATATAATAAAAATTAAATTTTAAAATTTAAATAAGAATATCATTTATTTGCTTAGGTCCTTTTGTTCTCTTGCTGCCAATGATTTTCAAGTTATTTTACCTGTTCAATCTTTAGACTTTGAACGTACCTGATGAAATTTAATCCACAAACGCATCGTGCAGACTAAATTAGATACATATGGAGTGTGTAATTATAAGCCAAATGTGCTCCTGAATACTCGAATACTTGACTAAGATAGAATGTTCAACTTAGAATGTTACGATTAAAAATGATGTTCGGTTCGTCTTTACCTCCAGTTGTTTGTAGGAGGTATCATGTCTTATTTACATTAGTTGTGTTTGCTTCCTTATAATGGTGTCCACCACATATTGTGTTGTGTTTTTGTTTTGTTTTTCTTCTTCTTGTGTACCCTATGTTACCAGTTTCTCTGGATTGTCAATTTTTGATTGCCCATTCTGTATTCTCTAACGTTTATTTGTCTTGTGTACCCTATGTTGCCAGTTTCTCTGGATTGTCCATGTTTGACTGCCCATTCTGTATTCTCTAACGTTTATTTGTCTTGTGTACCCTATGTTGCCAGTTTCTCTGGATTGTCCATTTTTGATTGCCCATTCTGTATTCTCTAACGTTTATTTGTCTTGTGTACCCTATGCTACCAGTTTCTCTGGATTGTCCATGTTTGACTGCCCATTTACATTTACAAGTTGTTTTCTTGCTGCCAATGATTTTCAACTTATTTTTAGCTTTTCAATCTTTAGACTTTGAACGTACCTGATGAAATTTAATCCACAAACGAATCGTGCAGACTAAATTAGATACATATGGAGTGTGTAATTGTAAGCCAAATGTGCTCCTGAATACTCGAATACTTGACTAAGATAGAATGTTCAACTTAGAATGTTACGATTAAAAATGATGTTCGGTTCGTCTTTACCTCCAGTTGTTTGTAGGAGGTATCATGTCTTATTTACATTAGTTGTGTTTGTTTGCTTATAATGGTGTCCAACACATATTGTGTAATTTTCTTGTTTTGTTTTTCTTCTTCTTGTGTACCCTATGTTACCAGTTTCTCTGGATTGTCCATTTTTGATTGCCCATTCTGTATTCTCTAACGTTTATTTGTCTTGTGTACCGTATGTTGCCAGTTTCTCTGGATTGTCCAGGTTTATATAATAATTTCTATAACCACTGTAACAGTTTGTATCATAACATCAAAGACCACCTAAAACGTTATCTTCTTATTCTGAAACATTTCAATTCAAAATGATAAAGTAATCATAAGTATTTCCTGCTACTTCCTTACATTCTTCTGAATATCTACTGGATAAAAAAACATTCGAGAAATACGTAAGTGTTATAAAAATTATAAAATAGAGGTTAACATGTAACATTATAAATTTGTCGTTTGTGTTGTTTTGTTGTTGTTGTTGTTTTTTTCTGCTTTTGCTTTGTTTTTATTATTTTATTTCTTTCTTTTTGTTTTGTTTGTTTGTTTTCATTGTTTTGTTTTCTATTTTCTAAAATTTTTTAACATACATGACACTTTTCGTAGGAAATAATAAGACATAGATGAATATACTATTAGATTTAAAACTATTCACCTAAAACATTCTTTACAAAAGATAATATCCTTTTAATAAAGATATAGATATACAATTTATTGTGTACGATTCGTTTCTTCTAGAATAACTTTCAACAGGTACAATCTGAGTCAAAAGACAGGAACGCCGAAATAATTTAAAAGTGCAATTTTGGATTTCAAGGGAAAAAATCAAATCTTAGATTAAAAAAAAAATGTTACTTCTAAAATGATATGACTATGATCAGGAATGCATCGCTTTCAAATTTAAATAGTCAAATGAAAATGCTACACTGTCAGAACAGTTTTAAAATATTGCCCGAAAATCGTAGAAAATCGGAAATTTGATATCCTTAAAATACATATACATTGCCATTCACTCTCCTGAATTTGGTAATGTAGTAGAAAGAACATTGTTCTGTAGAGCTCTTTAAGTAGTTTCCATAGATATCTCGAAGTAATACCAGAGAGAACAGTCCATAAGTTGTCATTACTGTTTATCAAATCTCATTGCAGTTTTATTTACAATATAATAAAAATTAAATTTTAAAATTTAAATAAGAATATGATTTATTTGCTTAGGTCCTTTTGTTCTCTTGCTGCCAATGATGTTCAAGTTATTTTAGCTTTTCAACCTTTAGACTTTGAACGTATCTGATGAAATTTAATCCACAAACGCATCGTGCAGACTAAATTAGATACATATGGAGTGTGTAATTATAAGCCAAATGTGCTCCTGAATACTCGAATACTTGACTAAGATAGAATGTTCAACTTAAAATGTTACGATTAAAAATGATGTTCGGTTCGTCTTTACCTCCAGTTGTTTGTAGGAGGGCCCATGTCTTATTTACATTAGTTGTGTTTGCTTGCTTATAATGGTGTCCAACACATATTGTGTTATTTTTTTGTTTTGTTTTTCTTCTTCTTGTGTACCCTATGTTGCCAGTTTCTCTGGATTGTAAATTTTTGATTGCCCATTCTGTATTCTCTAACGTTTATTTGTCTTGTGTACCCTATGTTACCAGTTTCTCTGGATTGTCCATGTTTGATTGCCCATTCGGTATTCTCTAACGTTTATTACATAATTTAAAAAAAAAAAACCAGTTCATGTACAGCTTCCATTAATACATAAATTAGGCACAATATTTGTTGACCATGGTGATTTTATTTCTCGTTGTTATTCATATAGATCTACGTGCTCTTAATTTGAACTCAGAAATGTTATTTTAAATAAAAAAAAACGAACGATGCAATATTGTGGTATGTATTTCCCAAATATAGTTGCATGTATTAAATGCCCTCAATTATATTAAAAGCTCTCTTTAATGACTTTGATAATAAGGACATCAAGACGGGCGACATTTTGAGGTAAGCTATGATAATACACCCTACGCACTTTGCTTTGCTCATAGTTTACCACTGATGCGTTCCATTTATTGGTATCACAATCTGGTCCATTTCTCAATCATGACTTGTCATCGGGATTGTAATAAGGGTAACACGACATGTGCCACTAGTGGAAAGAGGAACGGGTACCCCCTCTGAACACCGGAGGTAATCCTCGGGATTTAGTTGGGTTGGTTTTGATCATTCTTCAGTTTTCTGTGTATTGTTTAGTAGATCATTGTCCTTTTGCCTCTTTCTTTTGGACATTATATTGTTTGTCCCCTCCAATTTACGGCTTCTGATTACCCCATAGGTATTTTAAACCTTTTTCTTAAGTGTGTAGTGGGTTCAAAGTAAAGACTATAAAATTGGTGTTTGCATATTGTTTGCTCAGCATGCATCATTAAGGAGTGAGAGCAAAAATTGTTCGACCCTGAATCTGGATAATGCGTCCGTGTGGAGAGAAATGTCCACCTGTGGACTATTATTTCGGTGATAAAATATCAACTGCCGGTGTTGGTCTAGAACAAAACAAACATCATCGTCAATTGTTGGATTCTATATCTATTCATATAATACACATTAGTTTCAAAAGATGATAAAATAAAAATATAGATATACAATTTATTTTCGTACACTCGGAGTCAAAAGATTGGAACGCCGAAATCATATAAAAGTGAAATTTTGGATTTCGAGGGATAAAAAAGGAAACAATAATATGTCATGCTACATTCAAAATGAAATGACTATAACCAAGACTAAATCGCTTTGTATTTTAAATAGTAAAACGAAAATGACACACTGTCAGAACAGTCTCAAAATATAGCTCTTGAAAATCGTAGAAAATCACAAAATTTATATCTTTAGATACATATGCCTTACAGTTCACTTTCCTGTCTTTGATAATGTAGTAAAACATTGTTCTCTAGAACTTGGTCATATAGCTCTACTAGATATCTCAAAGTAAGAATAATTATATAGCTCTACTAGATATCTCAAAGTAAGAATATCATTTATATGTTTAAACCGTTTTGGTTTTCTTGCTCCCAATGATTTTCAATTTATTTGGCTTTTTCAATCTTTATGATTTGAGCGTACCTGATGAAACTTACTCCGCAAACGTGCCGTGCGCCCTAAGTTAGATATCTACATTTGTCTTCACAATAATTATAAGCAACATTTCCTCCTGAATACTTGAATACTTGACTAAGATAGAATGTTCGATATAACATGTTGCGATTTCCACATGCAAATGATGTTCGGTTCGTCTTTACCTCTAGTTGTTTATATGAGGGTTTATGTCTTATTTATGTTTGTTTGGTTCGTATTTACCTCTAGTTGTTTGTAGGAGGTTTATGTCTTATTTACGTTATTTATGTTTGTTTGGTTCGTCTTTACCTCTAGTTGTTTATAGGAGGTTTATGTCTTATTTATGTTTGTTTGGTTCGTATTTACCTCTAGTTGTTTGTAGGAGGTTTATGTCTTATTTATGTTTGTTCGGTTTGTCTTTACCTCTAGTTGTTTATAGGAGGGTTTATGTATTTATGTTTGTTCGGTTTGTCTTTACCTCTAGATGTTTATAGGAGGGTTTATGTCTTATTTATGTATTTGTGTTTGTCTTCATCTTGTGTACCCTATGTTACCAGTTTCTCTAGATTTTTAATTGTCCATTCGGTATTCTCTAACGTTTATTAATTAATTTCCAAGCAAATCAGTTGGTGTATATCTTATATTAATACGTAAGTCAGGCACAACATTTGTTGATATTGCTGATTTTATTTCTCGTTGTTGTTCATGTAAGTAAAAATGCTCTTAATTTGGTCTTGGAAATGCTATTCGAAACTGAAAAAAATTGGTGAAATATTGTGCTCTGTTTCCCAAATATAGATGCATCAATTTTCGTCAATGCCCTCTTTAACAGGTGTGATAATATGAACATCATGACGAGTAACATGCCCTCTTTAACAGTTGTGATAATGAGAACATCATGACGAGTAACATGCCCTCTTTAACAGGTGTGATAATGAGAACATCATGACGAGTAACATGCCCTCTTTAACAGGTGTGATAATGAGAACATCATGACGAGTAACATGCCCTCTTTAACAGGTGTGATAATGAGAACATCATGAAGAGTAATATTTTGAAGTAAGCTATACTAATATATCCTGTGGACTTTGCTCTGCTCATAGTTTACAACGGATGTGTTCCATTTCTTAGTATCACAATCTGATCCTTTCCTCAATCATGACTTATCACCAATATTGTAATTAGAGTAACACGACGGGTGCCATTGGGTGGAGTAGGAACGGCGACACTTCTGGAGCACCTGAGTTAGTCCTCGGTTTTTAGTGAGGTTGTTGGTACGCAATATTTAGTTTTTTTCTGTGTAATGTTTTGTAGATTATTATACTTTTCTCTCTTTTCTTTTGGCCATTTTTATTATCTGTAAATCTTCAATTTACGGCTGTTGATTGTCCCTTAGGTATCTTCAAGCTTGTCTTATATGTGCGTTGGGGTTACAGCAAGGACTACCAAATTGTTATTTGCTTATTTTCTGGTAAGCATTCAACATTAAGGAGTGATAGCAAAAACTGGTTGTCTCGGAATCTGGATAATGCGTATGTGTGGAGTGAGATGTCCACCTGTGGACTATTGTTAGTTTCAGTGATTAATAATCAACTAAACGTGCTTGTCTAGAACCAAGTAGACATCCTCATCATTTCATCAGTAAGTAATATGATCTACCGGAAAAATTACACAATCGCTCACTCACTCACTTAAATGGAGACTTTGTTCTTAATAAACACGTTTTGCCATATCTGATGTTGACTGTATTGGTTCGGCCCTTTGGTTTTCTTGCCTCCAAAGACTTTTAAAATTACTTGCTTTTCCAATCATTTAGCTTTGAGCCTGCCTGATGAAGGTTATTCCAGACATGTGTCGTGCTCACTGAATTTGATATCAACGTTTTTTTTTCATTGCATATGAATTAAAATTTTACTATGCACCTTTTTATCTTATTTCTATGATTTATGAACATGTTTATTGAAAATCGCATCGGTGGTGTAATGGTTATCGTGCTCGCCTGGAGTGCAGTAGATCATGGGTTCGAGTTCCGCTCGGGTCAAACCAAACATTAGTAATTGGTGTATTAGTTGTTTCTCCGCTAACCACGCATCACTAAGGAGGAAGTGCAAATACTGGTTTGCTCGGAATCAGGAGAATGTGTTCGAATTTGAGGACATATCTATCCGCTGACTGTTGTTTCAGTGAGCTAGCACTATAAAAATCCAACTAAGCGTGTTGGTCTTGTACAAAGTGAGCCTCATCATCATCTCATTGATGACAAGTTACTTTTAATAAATAATGTAATTGTTAATAAAAACTAATGTTCTCCTCCCTAAGGCATAGGTGACCCTAGCCTTTGGTTTTATTGCTCCTAAAACTTTAAATTATTTGGCTTTCCAATCTTTCCATTTTAAGCATACATGATGAAGATTATTCCAGTAACACGTCGTACGCACTAAATGTGATATCAACGTTTTTATTCACAACTTACATTTATTATCCTCTTAAGAACAAATTATGTTCTTTGGTCCTCACATTCCATGGTTCAGTTTTGGTTTCAAGTGGGAATTTATTTATATAAATATAATAATAGAATATTTGAATGCTAGAATTCTCATGTTCAGGAAAAAATGTTCCACATACAATAAGAAGAAGTAAATCTATCGATCTAGAAAATGCTTTAAATGAAATGAGGAGATATGAATATATTTGTCAAAGATGTATCGGATGAAATGAGACGAAATTTATATATATCTATCTAAAGAACAAATGTTTATCTTGAAATAATAGAAATAAATGTATTTATCTAAGCACTGTTTGCGGTAAAATTAAAAGAATAACTATATCTGTCTAAATAGGGTACAACTTAAAATGAAACAAATATACTTAATTTATAACAGAAACCATTATATTACGAAGACTCCTCTGTGAGCTTAAATACGAATGACAAAGCATTGCAGAATATTTGTTGACAATGATGCTGTTATTTGTCGTTGCCTTTCATGGAAATAAACGTGCTCTTAAATAAGATTTTATTTTGTTATTAAAAGTGTAGTAAAACATGTCTAAGGTCAGTCTACATACGTTACGAGTTTCGTGTTGTGATGTCCACTACGATTTACGTATAAAAACTATGTTCTGTTCGTCTTTACCTCCAGTTGTTTGTAGGAGGGCTCATGTTTAATTTACGTTATTTGTGTTTGTTTGGTTCGTCTTTACCTCCAGTTGTTTGTAGGAGGGCTCTTGTCTAATTTACGTTATTTGTGTTTGTTTGGTTCGTCTTTACCTCCAGTTGTTTGTAGGAGGGCTCTTGTCTAATTTACGTTATTTGTGTTTGTTTGTGTATAGTGATGTTGACCTTATGAGTAACACGGCGGATGTCGTACAAGATGCAGGATCTGATTGCATTTTGCGGGTTCCTGCGGTCACCCCGGTTTTGTTGGGTTCCGTTGTGCTATTCGTTTTAGCACTATGTGTTGTGTTTTTGTTTTGTTTGTCTTCTTCCCGTATCTTGTGTACCGTATGTTGTAAGTTTCTCTGGATTGTCTATTCTTGATTGCCCCTTCGGTATTCTTTTACATTTATTATATACAGTAAGATAAATCAACATAAGCATGTTGGATGTTATAACTTCTTCTTGGTCGATTTCAGGTTGGTGGAATGCCAATTCCTATGGTATCATCTGTACAGTCGTCAGGACCTCGGTGCTTACACCAAATAAAATTCATATACTTTAGGTTCAATGATTTTGTTGATCGCATCTATTTCATTGAGCTTAACATAAAGCTTACCAAGGTCTGCTTCATACCTTTACCCACAACTGGAAATTGACAGCGAGGACCAGTTAGGAACGAAATATTATTTCAATTTTCCCATTGTAAACTTTCCATTTATCTGTAGCAACATTCCAGCAGAACCTGCATATGGAGTATATATCTTTCCGTTGATAAGATATTTTAGAGTTTATGATTCATATAAGAATTTCCTTGATAGAGGATGGCTGCTAACAAAAGAACACCTGCGTTCACCCTCGGTTTGTATGGAAGATTGTGTTGAGCGATTTTCAGTTATCTGTGTAGTGTTTTGCACATTGTTTGTTTGTCTTGTTGTCCTTTTTCCTTTGGCCAGTGTATTGTCTGTCCTTCTGCGATTGACGTCTTCCAATTACCCCAAGAGTATCTTGTCTTAGATGAAATAATTTTTCTTTTAATATTTACTTTAACAATTTGACAATTTAATAGATATATATGTGAATATATAATAAACTGTATATACATATATTTCAATATAATATAAACTCCCGCCCAGGCTGTGATAGGTACACCATTATGTGATAAACCACAAACAGTTGTTTTGTAACAAGGTCATGACTTTCATATTGTATCTCAATATTATAAAGATATATATCCACAACAAGTTGAATGGTTAGAAATGGTTCAAGTGTCAATCAATTAAATACTGTCCATTTCAGATTCTGTTGAGCGGAAAATAGAATTAAACCATTAAAACTACATTTTTATCTGAATAATACATTTATTTAGCCATTTAATACAGCGGGTGTCCATAATTTGGGTTTTAAAAACCGTTTTGGTGAACCATACAATTAAATTGACCAAAGGTAGAAATGAGACGAACATGTTGCATGCGTTTTCATTGGACATGAACAGATGTCGAATATGACAATTTTTACTACTTTATTGACCTTTTATGGCCTCAGAAACAAATGTATTGACACAAACAAGTACATGAGATATAACGTACATTGAATACTTCTTTATCCCAAACACTGCACCTCAGTCAATACAGGACAAGGGAAGGTGTAATCGAATCCATCCTACAGATTCTGTACTCTGTTAATGGGGATATAACGACGATAAAACAGCGTTCGGTCTTTATAGATACGTCATGGTATATAACATATACCGATCCTTAACATGATTCGACACTTTCTCAATAATTTTTAAAAATATATATTATTTTTTAATTTAAGAGGACAATGTTGAAATTGGCGTGAACTATTTTCATTAGTGTGTTGTGAAGTCCTCTTCTAGGGAAAATGACATATCATGGAAACATCAGGGTGTATGTGAACATGATAGAAGATGTATCTAAGATACAATTAAAAAAAAAAAATAT
>MJUT01031116.1:248675-269237 GCA_002080005.1 Gigantidas platifrons
TTGATGTGATATGTATTTTTCTTCGTTTTGTTGATATTGGTATATAAATGTTTAAAATTTCTTTTCATCAATGTAAATACTAAATATATTGAATAGTAAATCATATAACAATCCTTTGACAATACAACACTCGTAAAACATAAATTAAAATAAGTAATAATATAGTTGATATCTAACTTGGTGTCGACGATGCGTTCCTGGAATAATCTTCATCCGATATATTCATAGCCAAAATATTTGGAAAGCAAATAATTTAAAAGTCTTTGGGAGCATGCAAGCCAAAGGGCCTAATCAAGATAAACATTTTACTCTTCTAGACATGTCATGGCTGCTTCCGTTTCGTGCTATTTTCCTACTGTAGCAGCAAATACCAATCTCATAGTTTTTTGGATCGATCTTTGAGGCGATAGATACTACGACATTTCGCACTCGATCCTAATCATCACGCCACCCCAGTGCTTTTTCTAAACAGGAATATAAATTATTTTCGCTCATAAAATTATTGTTAATACGGTTGGATATTATATATTTATCTTTAACATTTTAATAAATGACTTCATATCTTTATTATCTATGAATAAGAGAGTCTTTCTATATGATACCTGTACCAGTATGATTGTCTAACCACGTGTAACAACCTACTTAACATAAACGGCGTCATTTTCGCGGCTTTTCACAAACACATTAACATAATAAATATTTAGTCGGAGCATGCTGAGAAAATGGCCCGATTTTGAACATGTTAATATAATAAGTGCTTTTGATCTTATAGAAATTGTCCTTCCTTGAGTATAAGGGATTGTTGGAATCAATTACAATCTTAGCATGGGGGACCTCTATTTCTTCCCGATTTATTTTTTGTGACAGTATTTATATTTGTTTATACATTGTAACATATTTCTTTAAAAAAATGTCAATCTTAAACATATTAAAGCGTAAAAACTATAAAATTATTATTTTTAAGAAAAAATAAATTTAGAATAATTATGCAAATGATTATGCAAAGTGGGATGTAAAATAATTGGATAAAATCGATATTATCTCGCTCATAAATAGTATTTAGCTAATTATGTTATTATCAGGATTTCAGTGATTAGAATATTTGTAATAAGCAATCTTTTTGAACGATTAGCAATAAGAAATGATTATTTTGAGAAGTTTTAGAGAATCGATTAAATATCATTGTCTATCGTCAGAAAAGATGAACATAAGGGCCTTAAGGGGCATTTGGATGAACATAAGGGGCATTTTAGGTCATAAATTGAGTCTGTGACCAGTCAAGCGTGACGATAACAGCCGCCATACTCACAGTGCTGTTCTAGACTCTTATTTTTGACATAATGGAACTTCATTAAAATTCTTCCACGTGGCTAACTATGGCATAGGTCTTCTCAATAGACTGAAATTAAGGCAAATATGGCATTCAAATTTCAAAATGGAAAGATGGCAATATAATTTGATTGATAAATATTATAATAACGGAATAATGAGATATCAATCAAAACGTTGTTGAAAACCGCTGTGATTGTTCAATTAACCCCTGGACCATCTCACCTAGATGATCGCTAATTGTAATTCTTAAAAAATAGAGTCAGTCAATTAAACGGTATTGAAATGTAACCCTGAATTAAGTAAGACCTTTATCAAGCAAGACCTAACCTGTATACAAAGGCTGATGCGGGTATTAGCTTTTCTGTCTTTATTTTTGAATTGGTTGAAAGTTTAGATTCTCAATTTAAAATTTCATCCCAAAAAGGCGGTCGTTGCATATAAATATTTGTTTCTTAATACTGATCTTGCGGTGGAGGGTGGAAAAGAAGGTATTCGTTGCTATGAGCACTTTTTGCTCATCATAAACACGAGAAAATAGTGACAAAACCAAACAGGGTAAAATGTGGAATTTAGTGCCTTTCCGATAAGCATTAATCGTTTAGAAGAGCGATGATACGTGTCCGGGACCGTGCTGCTTTTCTGATATCTGTTTTTTCAGTGAGCTATGATAATAAAAATCTAACTCAGTGTGTTGTGTCCTAGTATAATAAATAAGGGTAATAACAAAATTACCGAACACCGAGCAATCTTCCAAAGGGAAAGTCAAAACTCATAAATCAACAAACAGACAAAATCAGTCAACAACGGAAAACTGGGAAAACCGCAATGGCCCTGACTTGGTACAGGTATTTCTAAAGAAGTTAGCATCATCATTTCATTAAAAATGTAACATGTTCCGACCATGATTTAATGCTAACTGTTTCACTTGGCGTCAAACAACAACCTTTTTTTTAACAACAAGATATATTTTATTCAACAATGCTTGTTACATTTCACCTTCAAAGTCCAAGCTCCTTGTGAAACCATCATTGATTATCCATGGAATAATCAACGTATATAAATAATGTATTACAACACATATACAATGCATCATATACTTTTTCATAATTACTTTTCAACAATCACTCGTTCACTCATTCGTCAACTCACAGTTCTTGATGTCTATTATATTTCGACTCTAATGTCATAATCGTATGAATCATTTGATGATATCATGATGTGTTATCAGAAGCAGTAAATCGAAGGAGGACAATCAACAATACACTGGACAAAAGAATCAATGGATGGCAAATATTCTTAACAGTAAATCTGGTTAATCGTTACGGAATATATGTGTAAGATGATCGTTTGTCATAATCACAACCACATTCATGACTTATCACCGGATTTGTAACAAGAGTAAGATTACGGTGCCGCTAAGGAATTAACTAACCCCAGTTTTGTTAGTGGGATTCGTGTTGCTCCATCATTCTCTGTAGTGTTTTTCGATCATGCTTTGACTGTTTGTCCTATTTATGTTGCACATTGTCTTGTCTGTGATTCTACGACTTACAGCTTCTGGTTATCATTTGGTATCTTCAAGCTTTTCTACAAGATAACAAGATTCTACGATAATTGTCCATTTCATCCCTGATCACTACAGATATAAATGTAGCGATTTAGCTATATACACTCCGACAAAAGTTAAGCACCACCCTATATTTTTATCGATATATTGTTTTACATCAATACTGTTAAAACAATATAATAGATATCACCATTTTTCTTACACTTCTTAAAAGACCACGCCAAGGGCTCTAAAATTACCATTCTACGAAGTATTTATCATCATGAAAGACGTGACTATGACGTGGCAAAAATGGTATTCAAAACAGGCGCTGGAAAAAACCAGTTTGTCTTTGATGGAAGTTTTTAACATTGAATTAAAATGCAGAGTCTTCAGATTTTAAGAACGTTTAAATGCATCTATTGTGCGTATGTGTAAGGCATAACAATCAATAACGAGTATATCCACCGCCTTTATGTTCTGTAACACACCTCGTCATGCTTCGCACAAGACGCCTAAGCCGTTCTTGGGGGAACTGTTGCCACTCCTGTAAGATAGCAGTTCTTAATTCGTCAATATTTTGACATTTTGGATTGCGTTGGTTAATTTTCGGCCAATAAAGTCCCATACATGCTCTATAGGGGTCATGTCTGGCGACATCGCAGGCCATGGAATTGTCTGAACAGCCTTTTGCTGTGAACAATGTTGTACAATTCGGGCTCTATGTGGCCTAGCGTTGTCGTCCATGAACATTGGCCTGTCAGCCAACGCATGGTTGTCGAAATTGGGGACTATGCGTGGAGCGAGCACATTGTCACGGTATTTTAGGCCTGTCAGATTACCATCAAGAACGTACAAGTCCAACTTACAGTCAAAGGAAAAACAACCCCAGACAGTTACACCCCCACCCCCAAAAGCAGTTGTGCCCAACATGTGGTTGTCCTGAAATGAAGTGTTTCGTTGGCGCCAAGCCCTTGCACGACCGTCGGTAGGGCTTAACAAAAAACGACTTTCATCAGACCAGTGGACCCGTCTCCATGTGCGAATAGTCCACCCCAAATGATCATGTGACCATTCAAATCGAGCATGGCGATGACGTAATGTCAACTGTGGACGTTTTATGGGTCGTCGCGCTCGCATTCCCTGATGGTGGAGGCGTCTGATTACAGTGCCTGTGCCAATGTAACCTCCAAATGCTAAATTACCACGAAGTACACCAGCTGTACTGAACGGCCGTTGCCGCGTCCGTCTGGATATGAGCCGGTCCTCTGTCGGTGTCGTTTTGCGAGGTCTACCTGCACGTGGACGTTCAGTAACATTCCCCCGTTTGACGAAAACACTGCATCAGTCGTACAATGATGGAATGGTTAACCCTGAAGTAGTCTGCCACCCTTCTATGGTTAAAACCACCGTTATGCATGCCAACAGCTTACCACCTTTCTGGTATGGTTAATTTTCGCCGCACCATACCAAACCAATAGAAAATGAAACTTAAAACTCTACACAAAAGAAATCAGCGTTGGTTCGCAAACACAAATGTTGAAAAGTACACGTGGCACTTTACACACCCTGTCATATACACATAAATAAAAATCGATCAATAACCTGTTTCATTGGTAAGTAAGTATGTGTGTACAGGTAACGAAAACAGCAAACCGATTTGAAATAAGTTCATTATTAGAAAAGATATTATTGAAACAAGTCAGGTGGTGCTTAACTTTTGTCGGACTGTATATAACGAAATTCGCTACATCGCGATAATGAATTATGCAACAGACGCATTCTGACTATCCTTCTTAATAACAACTGTGTCTTACTGTACATGTTCATGGCCATTAACAATATAAAAACATATTTTTCACACTGTGAGATACATGAAAAATATATTTTTTTTAAACTGGAATATATTCATTCATTACAGATTTTAATACATTATGATGTTCAATTGATACTGTGGAACCCTTCTAAGCCGAACCCATGTTTTGAGCCGAACCCATGTTTTGATTTATTTCCTTGCACAATTAAAACCCCTGTATATTCGGCTTAGACAAGTACCATTGCATATATAAACTTTATTTTAGCGTGTAACAAGATGGGTGATTAGATATAGTTTGTATTGAGATTTAGAGTTACTAAATCGTGTATTTTTTTTTAAATTAAATCTAAAATACTCCTCCCTCAGACATAGGGGACCTTATTATATTTTGGATATCTTGTTTAGGTCCTTTGATTGACTTTTTCCCCTACGATTTTTAAGTTATTTGTGTTTCTAATATTCTAGCCTTGAGTGTACCTGTCCCCTACGATTTTTAAGTTATTTGTGTTTCTAATATTCTAGCCTTGAGTGTACCTGATGAAGGTTATTCCAGAAACGTACCTGATGAAGGTTATTCCAGTCTTGTGATTTTGAGTGTACCTGATGAAGGTTATTCCAAAAACGCGTCATGTGCAATAAATTGTATGTCTATGTTTTTATTTATAACATTATTCATACAGAATGTGTATTTTATATTAAAGCGAGTTAAAATGAAAAGTGATTGTTCGTTTTGTTGATATATGTGGAATGTTTTGCCATCACTATTTAAACTTATCTAGATATTAAATTCCATGCATTGGTGATAATGTTGAGTTTCCTACCTAGCTTCTGAGTATAGTTTAATAACATGTAGACCTCCTCTGTGCTGTAGTTGTCAGCGTTCTCTTCCCGATCTTTGCTTGATCGTCGGCTCGATCCCGCTCGGGTCAAACAGGGACTATACATTTTGCATGTACTGTTTTTCCGCGAAGTACACACCATTAAAGAGTATGATTAAAAACTAAATAGCTTGTGATCAGAATAATGTGTCCGAGACTGTTGTTTCTGTGAGCGAACACTACAGACATCCAACTCATGTTAATGTGCTGGTACAATACACAATATATCATCATCATCATTGTCAAAATCCCATCAAGACTCAACTTGTTTAAGCCATACTATCACTGCCAAATCACGCACTTGGCGCATAGCAACAATAACCCTTCTCACTTAACATCATTTAAACAGCTTGAAAATCTATCTATGTGTATTTTAAGCATTTTCTTACACAAATCTTTTATTGCGCTTTAAGGTTTTGCAGAAATTGTAATTTAAAATCTCCTGGGGTCATATTTAATTCTTTGGATACATCATTTATGTAGGCATATAGGGAGCATAGTCCTTCCAAATGCGTAAAAAGAGTAACACGAAGGGTCCCACTAGTGGAGCAGGAACTGCTTACCATTCCGGAACACCAGAGTTCACTGCATTTTTTTTTATTAGGGTTCATGTTGCTCGACCTTTAGTTTTCTGTGTAGTGTTTTCTATGTAATTGTTTGTCCTTTCATCTTTTTTTCTTTTGGTAATTGTATGTACTGTTCATCTTCGATTTACGGTTTCTGATAACCCTTTTGGTATATTCTAACTGTTCTTGTCATGTTCCTTTCCCCTTTTACCATTTTATAGTATGTTCTTCTTCGATGTACGGCTTTTGATTAACACTTTGGTATCTTCAAACTTTTTTTTTCGTAAAGACTATAATATGGCAATTTTTGCTTATAAGAAACCTCTCATTCAATAAAGGATTTCCATTATTTGTCTGTAATCTATTTAAAATATTTGGACTGAGATTTTCCATTTTGAAGTGTAACTAATTCTGTCTTTGATACTAAATTTAACACATCATTTTGCAAAATATAGATGTTAAGAAAAGTTTGAAGATACTAAAAGGGTAATCAGAAAAAATGAATCAAAGAAAGACAGAAAATACAATGAGCAAAAAGAAAAAGAAGAACAAATGGACAAATAGTGATCTAAACAACACTACACAGATATTATTGATATTCGGCAACCACATTTAGAAAAACAATAACCAGCAGCTTATAACGATGCCGAGTTGTAGATGGAATTATATGTGTGCGGGAAAAATGGGTAAATGAGCATAATGTTTTAAACATAGTTCTTATCAGCAATGCTGGAAAAACACAATTAAGGTAGAGAACACGTATTTTACAATCAGTATATAACATGGTCATATAATTACATAATACAGAATTTAATGATGATAGCACATATATACACCGTTAATATATCATAATTATCCACCAGTACATGTAAAATATAGTAGTATATGTTGTTGCTTCTTTGCCTTGTTGTATTGCATCATGACGATATTATACCTACATGGCTTTATAGATGTATGATCTGTATTTTATGTTGACTGTGGCTGATCAGCTGCATTGTTTTATTGTTTATTCACGTCTATTTATTTTTAACAAAATGATTTAGATAAAATTTAAAATATGGAAGAATCCACAAAATCAATTAAAGAAACCGAATAACAATTAGGAATGACAGAGACAAAATATAAGTCCTCAAATAGTCCTTATGCTTAGTATGAACACTACGAAATGAAACGTGGGATAATACCTCTTTCCTGTACCAAAGATAGCGGTCATGTAAATATGTGTTGAAGATATCGATTTGGTCTCTTTCTACGGTTTTGATGTTTGATTTTGGAATTGTTACACAGTGTGGAATTGTTTTCTTCATTCGTATCACCAATTGTGGGATAATACCTCTTTCCTGTACCAAAGATAAGAAAGTCAGCGATCATGTAAATATGTGTTGGCGATATCCATTTTGCCTATTTCTACGGTTTTGATATTTTATTTTTCAGTTGTTACAGTGTGGTATTTTTTTCTTCACTTTATCACCAATTGTAATATGAGTTATTGCATATCATAGAGAGGTATTCTAAGTATTTGATAAATTTCTAGAATTTTTTTTTATTTATTGATAAATCGTCCAAAGAATCAGAAATTTAAGAAATACCCTTATTTCAAAATTATACAACAAAATGTCTGTAGAGTATAATTAAGATATTATACATTCATAGACGTTGCTCTAAACAATGTTCTCATGGGCCGTTGTGGTCGTGATCGTATGGCTATCATCACTGTCCCCGATGCCACAAAACCTTTTCTTTGCTGAGCAAACTTTTTTTGCTCAAATCTGTGTTCTCAGCCAATCAAATTTGAGTATTTCCATATTTGAGAATATTCTCAGACTTAAGTAAATTCTCAAGTTTTGCGGCGCCGGGGCCAGATGTTGTGCATTCAAATATCGACCACGACGAGGTGAACAAGATTAGCTGATAAAGTTTGCCAATGACTTGCGACAGGTAGGTCGGTGGTTTTCTCTGGGTCCTGCGGTTTCCTCCACCAATATAACTAACCGCCACGATATAAATGAAATATTGTTGAAAGTGGCGTTAAACATCATCATACAAACAAACATAAACAATTTATCCAATTAGATCTTCATTGTGTTTGTGATACAAATAACAACACGGTTTGTTTGTGAAAGAGACAGGATATGCTAACTCTTTCGGAGCACATGGACTCACTTCCTGTTTTTGATGGAGGGTTATATTCTCTGATTTTGTGCTCGTTTTCTTGTTTTATTTGTTTCTACTGTTGTGTGTGTTTTATGGTTGCGGTTATGGATACTCAGCGTTTCTCTGACCCACTAGAATAAAACAGTACATTTGTTAGGTTAAAATACGCAGGATTTACAACTCGGTTGGTATATATGAAGCAGCTTTAAATACATTCATTATTTAAGGCACGAAATACATTTTTTAGACAAATGTTATACACGACAAAAATTTTATATGTCTTTATTTACATATATTGATAAACGACAAATCAATGATACTGAGGTTGTTGTGAATTTATGTGTCAAATCACATGCACCAACAATTCTTGAGATTTTGCTCTTTCTAAATTTATCATAACTCTTTCACATATTTGGGGAGATTATTGTTTTGTTTTGTTTATTTTTTCGTTTATTTATTTTTTTATTATTTTGCTTATTTTTATTTTTATATTTTGCGTTTTGTTTTTTGTTTTTGTATTAGTTTTTGTTTTTGATTTTGTTTTTTGTTTTTTGTTTTTTTTTTGTTTGTTTTTTGCTTTGTTTTTGTTTTTGCTTTTGCTTTTTGTTTGTACAGACTCAAACTTGTCTGATCATTCATGTAACTATGAACACGTAAATAATAGTGAAATTGGTGGTAGGCGGCATAGACCTGCTGTACGTACTGGTTTAAATTGTGAACATGAACAAGTAACTACCATTTATAACAAGCACATAATCAAACAACCAACAATGCATACCGGAAATGACTTTGCGCTGTTGTCTTATGGGAAACAGGAACTGCTTATCCTTGTCGAACACCTGAATTCACCACTGTTTTTTTGTGGTTCCATATTGTTCATCTTCTTATTTTGTTGTTGTTTTGTTTATCTTTATTATGTGTCTTGTGTCCAATGTTGTTTTTTTTCTCAGGATTTCAATTCTTGATTATCCTTCGGTTTTCTCTAACGTTAATTTGCCGTTGAAAAACATATTCCTCTAGGACGACGACGGGTTCTGAAATAAATACACCACATAAATGTACTATTTAGCGGACAAATTTGCCCGTTCCCGCCATCAAGATGATAAATATATAATTAAAAAAAAATTAAAGCCACCTTTTACTATATAATGATGCCCATTTACAATTTGTTCTTTAAAAAATAATCATTTAATTTTTCTTGAAAATCATTTTTAACTACTAGATATAGTACTTATCAAAAGCAGTTAAAATTCTGATCATAAACGGTGCGAAATGATAAACCACTTAAAGTAAACGAGCCTATTTTATTAACTATTGATACTGACATTTATGTGATAAATATTGAGTCGAAACCTGCTGTTATATAGCACATTTTTTAACATAAAAATAAATTGAAAATATTTGATGCTTTAGAAAATGAGTTTCCCCCCTTTATGTCTAGCTTGCCTTAATTATGTCTCCAACAGATCCTCGCCTCAGAGAGATAATTGTGGCTTAAATATCAGAAAATAGGAATATATTGACATATATGAACAAAGTTAGTATATTATGTATCAATAGATTTAGTAACGGGCGTTTGGAAGACAATCAGTTTTAATATGAATGTTAAAAAATGGATGTAAATAAAATGAAAACAAAACAACCAAGCAAGTGAGAGATTGTCATTTAACGCCAAAAATAAGAAGTTTGCACCTATATCATGGAGAGAACAAGTAAAGTTTCAATGAAAATGATGAAGATTTACGCTTTTTATTAGACCAACACGCCAGTTAGATCTTTATAGTGTTAGCTCACTGTATCATCACCGCGTGGGGACATGTCTACCCAATTGACCACATTTTATTGATTTCGAGTCAAGCTGTCTTTACTCCAACTTTTTAGTGCAGCTTGTTTAATGGAGAAGAAAAGCAAATACCAGTTTGATAGTATTTGGTTTGACTCGATCGGTGTTCCAACCCAAGATATACCACATTTATTTTTGTATGTAAGTATATTATGAAAACTATTATTATAGTGTTGTTTATGACACATCTCACACGTTTATGGGTCATGTCTCCTCGAGTGGTGAACTCGTTGATTTCTGACCACAAGCATACTATCGCTTGTTGTTCGCACCCTGATACCCACCTCAAGGCGTTACGATTTCCAATCAACTAATAATGGCTTATGAATTCACCGGCCAGTTAGTTACATGTATAAAAGGCCTGAGTTTTCTACCTATTGAATCTTGGCAAGTTCAGTACAATCGGCAATTGAACCGCTTATGACAAACCTTCCGGAATCCCTGGTTTTTGAATTGGGTTGTTCGAGTTATTTTTCTGTTATTTTGTTATACATTAATGTTCTATTCCATTCACCCGCCACGATATTGTGTTATATTTTTGTGTTTTGTTTCTCGGGTCAACAGCAGAAATTCCAAGTACTGCAAGTAACACAAATAAGCACATATTTCAATTCAATCATATTTTGAAAATAATTTGATTTTGATTTTTGATTTTTTGTGTTTTAACGCCACTTTCAACAATATTTCAGCTATATCATGGCGACCAGTTTTAGTGGTGGGGGAAGCCGGAGTACCCGGAGAGAACCACCGACCATGGGCAAGCAACTGGTAAACTTTATCACTTGCGGCTGCGAGTCGAGTGCACCCTTTTTTGTAATTTACAAAGCCGGGCGCGAACCCACGCCGTATTGGTGATAGGCTTGTATGAGTTGTTAGATCCAGCGACCTAACTCATGAAAATAATTTGAAATATTATGATTTCCATAAAAAAATAATAACAAATATTGGTTACTGTAACGCAGAGCGCTACAAATGTCCCCCAAACGAATACTACACAAGATATGATATGATCTGAAGGATCATAATATTGCTCCCAAACCATGGATATCAATTCCCAACATCAAAGTCTACTTGAAAACCAAATTTAGCCCAAATCTGAGGATTTTTGTATTTTTGCGGCCATTTTGGATTCAAAATGGCAACCATAGCAAACCAACAATGGATATCAATTCGCAACATCATAATCTACTTGGAAGCCAAATTTCGCCCAAATCGGAGGATTTTTGTATTTTGGCGGCCATTTTGTACCTTGGTTACCATGGCAACGCCCACCATTTTGAATTTTGTCAACCCCCAATAGCTGCCACACACTACGGTGGATATTCCTACAAATTTTCATGAAGTTTGATGAAAAGAATCCAAATTTTTTTTAATCCCCCCCTTTTTTTGTTTCCATTGCAACTGCGGCAAAGTTTGTCCAACCGATTCCGATTTTTTTTTTGGCTTATCTCGTTTCACTAGATGTGGATGTTGTTCCTATCAAGTTTCATCAATTTCTGTTCGGCGAGTAACCTGCTATGATAATTTTTTTGTTTTTTTCATATTTTTTTTTAGCATTTTGGCTGTTTCCATGGAAACGGCGGCCATTTTGAAAATTCCGAAAGTAGTCTGCACATCTACTCATAGTGCTTAACATTCCTGTGAAGTTTCATTGATTTCCGTTCAGTAGTCGCCAAGAAATGTGTCGGACAAACTTTTGGCAGAAGAAAGAAAGAGGAAGAAGAATAATAATAATAAGAACAATAATGATAATAAGAAACGGAGCAAACACAATATGTCTCGCAAACTTCGTTTGGGGGACATAATAATCGAAAACACTAAGTCAAATCCCGGTCCTTTTCTCGTTCATGACTTATCACCGGGTTTGTAACTAGATTAACACGACGGGTGTCACTAGTGGAGCAGGAACTGCTTACCCTTCCGGAGCACCTGAGTTCATCCCCGGTTTTTGGTGGAGTTCGTGTTCCTGGATCTTTACCTTTATATACTAATATATGTTTTGTTGATCGTTGTTAGTCCTTTTGTACTTTTTCTTTTGGCCATTGTGTTGTCTGTTCTTCTTCGATATACGGATTCTGATAACCCCTTTGGTATCTTCAAACTGTTCTCTCTAACTTCCAATAGTCGACAATATAACCAACAATAAGACAAGAACTACTTCTCTGTCAAACTGCAAACAGTAACGGTCGACAAAATAACCACCGGTAACAACATGAACCACTCCTCTGTCAAACCTCAATAAAAAATAATCGACAAAATAACCAGTTGTAACAACCAGACATAAATCCATTATTAACCTGTTACATGTTACAAATGTGACATATTTACAAACATTTATGAACATAACAAAGAAAAGCGACAGGTGTCTTTAATTTATTTTTGTACAGCCACTCCTCTGTCAAACCTCAATCCAAAATAGTCGTCAAAATAACCAAGTTGCAACAATCCGAACCACTTCTCTGTCAAACCTCAAATAGTAATGTTCGACGAAATATCCACCGGTAGCAAACCGATCCACTCTTCTATTAAACCTCAATATAAAATAGTCGACAAAATAACCAGTTGTAATAATCCGAACCACTCCTCCGTCAAACCAGAAATAGTAATGGTCGACAAAATAACAACAACAAAACACGAACAACTCCTCTATCTGTCAAACCTCATTAAGTGGCGAGCGACAAAAAAACCAAATGCAGCATCCCGAACCACTCCTCTATCAAACATTAAACAGTAATGGTCGATAATATAGCAAACTACAACAAACTGAATGCATCCCCAACAGACAGAAGAGGGCTAGTTATGTCCTAATTAAAGTACATGGCCTAGGAAATGGAATCCCTCAAGTTTGCTAAATGATACAGTTTCTTTATTACTGTTTCAAACACTCCAAAATATCAGTTAGTCGTGATGAATGAATCAAATAAATAATACGCGTATTAGAAGTATTTGGACAATCCGACATTGTCATTCAGATTAAAATTTACACCAGCGCATCCATTCTCTATCCAGAGTTGTCGTTCCTGCTACGCTACACTTCATCTCTGTCAACGCCCATTTTACAAGATTTTTGTAAAATTTAGAAACAGTAAAAAAATGTACTTAAAATTGTTTTAATTATTGTAAATATCAATATGGATGAAAAAANCCCCCCCCCCCCCACTTCTTGGAGAACTATTTTGCGGAGGTAAAAATTAAAAAGTTAAAAACGATCACAAATCATTTTTAAGAGAGAATTGATTTGAAATGAGTGATTTATTTTCATCTTTATTGATATTTACAATAATTAAAACAATTTTAAGTACATTTTTTTACTGTTTCAAAATTTTACAAAAATCTTGTAAGATGTTGTGTAGCGTAGCAGGAACGACAACTCTGGATAGAGAATGCAGCTCATTATGTACAAGTGTTTTGGTAGTACTCCTCTATGACCTGTTGTAAGCATGCAGTACTTTTACTTTTGTACCAAATTGGTTGTGTGTAAATTCATTGTCATGAAATACTAATTATTTGACATACATATAATGAAAACGTAGATATCTAATTTAGTGCGCAGGACGCGTTTCTGGAATAATGTTCATCAGATACGCGTCAAATTTAAAAGATTAAAAACCCAAATTATTTAAAAAGCTTTGGAAGCAAGAAAACCAATATGCCTAAACAGGAAAACAAAGAAAAGTTGAAAATAGCAAAAGGGCAATCAGAAGCTGTAAGTCAAAGAAGGACAGACAACACAATGACCAAAAGATACCAAAAGGGCAATCAGAAGTCAAAGAAGGACAGACAACACAATGACCAAAAGATACCAAAGGAGCAATCAGAAGTCAAAGAAGGACAGACAACACAATGACCAGAATAAAAAAAGACAAAAGGACAAACAATGATATACAAAATACTATACAGAAAACTAAAAATCAAACAACACGAACCCCACTAAAAACTGGCGATGAACTCATGTGCTCCGGAACGGTAAACAGTTACTGCTTCACGCGTAGGACCAACAATTGTGTTTGGTCATCTATGTCTGAGGGAGGAAACCTTAACTTTAATACACCATGTCAGTGCTGAAGCATAAAACAAGTGTCATTGAGAGATTAATTGATTGTTATTTAACGTCAGGTGAGCAGTCTTATTAAACCAAGCAATATTTAAAGAGAGTTTGTGGTATCTGACGGAACATTTCCAAAGTCATATATCAAAACCATACAAACAGGCAAAATCAATACCCCTAACACACAAATACATGACTGCTCACTGTCTTGATTTAGAGCAGGTTAGGGTTATGGTATTTAACGCCACTTTCAACAATATTTCAGTTATATCGTGGCGGTCAGTTTTATCAATGGAGGAAACCGGAGTATACGGTGAAAACCACCGACCTGCTGCAAGCCAATGACAAACTTTATCACGTAAAGGTGTATCGTGTACACCTTGTCATGAGCGGGATTCGAACTCACAACTTTAGTGGTAATAGGCGCTGATTGTATAGGTAGATGTAATTCCAACTTCCATACCAACCAACACAATAATTAACGTCAGAAGGCTTTTAATTAATCTTCCTACATATGTTGTATATTCACAAGATGTTCTCTTCGCTTTATGAACAGAAGAAAACTTACAGTGAAACAAATTACAATTGTATAATTTTACAACCTGGTGTGTGTTTTTAAATCTTCTTTGGTCTAGTATAGCAGGAACACACAGATTGTGTACACAGATGGTCACCTGCTGCATGTTATTAGCATATCAATGACATTTAAATAAAAGGTTGTCATCTTAATGACGTTATAATGAAGTCTAATCAGTACAATCAACTTTTCACAGAAAACAAAGGAATCTCACAATAATTTAATCTAATATACTTTAGTAATAGTTGTTTATCACACCCGGATCTCTTTAATAGGCGATCGAGTCCTTAATAGGTGGTCGAGTCCTTGATAAGTGGTCGAGTTCTTGATAAGTAAGTGATCGAGTCTTTAATAAGTGGTCGAGTAGTTAATGTCCTTGACCTCTGACCTTATGTCTTCACCACTGACATGGTCTCGTGTCCGATACACATCTCAAGGACAAATGCTTCCAGGAACCTACGAAAGGACAGTGGTTTCACAAGGAGTCAGTTCGTTAAACCTCTAGGATTCTCCTAGTAAGTCTCGTAGTCACAATATAGACCTTAATAATTGCTAAGAATAATGACAAGATTCTTAAGCTAAATCAAACATTTCTGTTCAAACTATGACTTAGCCAGTAGTCTCAAAGTCATCGAAATGTCTATTATATTATGTGTACCCCTTTCTAAACTTTATTCTGATCTTTGGTCATACTTACTGAATAAATTATATAGATTAACACGAAGGATGCCACCAGTGGAGCAGGAACTGCTTACTCTTCCGGAGCACCTGAGTTCACCCCCGGTTTTTAGTGGGGTTCGTTTTACTCGATCTTCAGCTTTATATGTCTGTTTTGACGATCGTTGTTTGTTCTTTTGTACTGTTTCATTTGGCCATTGTGTTGTCTATTCTTCTTCGATATACGTTTTCTGATTACCCCTTTGGTATCTTCAAACTCTTCATAGGTACAATGTATAATTATGTGTGTTAAAAGTATACATTTTGTTTCTGTTTCTATAATTTTTTGACTGTTCTGATGGTGTGGTGAATTTTATTTTTGTTTCTACAATTTTACGACTGTTCTGATGGTGTGGTGTATTTTGTTTCTGTTTCTACAATTTTCCGACTGTTCTGATGATGTGGTGTATTTTGTTTTTGTTTCTACAATTTTCTGACTGTTCTGATGGTGTGGTGTATTTTGCTTTTGTTTCTACAACTTTCCGACTGTTCTGATGGTGTGGTGTATTTTGTTTTTGTTTCTTCAGTTTTCCCACTTTTCTGATGGCGTGGTGTATTTTGCTTCTGTTTCTACAATTTTCCGACTGTTCTAATGGCGTGGTGTATTTTGTTTCTGTTTCTACAATTTTCCGACTGTTCTGATTGTGTGGTGTATTTTGTTTCTGTTTCTACAATTTTCGACTGTTCTGATGGTGTGGTGTATTTTGTTTCTGTTTCTACAATTTTCCGACTGTTCTGATTGTGTGATGTATTTTGTTTTTGTTTCTACAATTTCACGAATGTTCTGATAGTATGGTGTATTTTGTTTTTGTTTTTACAATTTCACGACTGTTCTGATGGTGTGGCGTATTTTGTTTCTGTTTCTACAATTTTCTGACTGTTCTGATGGTGTGGTGTATTTTGTTTTTGTTTTTACAATTTCACGACTGTTCTGATGGTGTGGTGTATTTTGTTTTTGTTTCTACAATTTCACGAATGTTCTGATAGTATGGTGTATTTTGTTTTTGTTTTTACAATTTCACGACTGTTCTGATGGTGTGGTGTATTTTGTTTCTGTTTCTACAATTTTCTGGCTGTTCTGATGGTGTGGTGTATTTTGTTTTTCTTTCTACAATTTCACGAATGTTCTGATAGTATGGTGTATTTTGTTTTTGTTTTTACAATTTCACGACTGTTCTGATGGTGTGGTGTATTTTGTTTCTGTTTCTACAACTTTTCGACTGTTCTGATGGTGTGGTGTATTTTGTTTCTGTTTCTACAATTTTCTGACTGTTCTGATGGTGTGGTGTATTTTGTTTTTGTTTCTACAATTTTCTGACTGTTCTGATGGTGTGGTGTATTTTGTTTCTGTTTCTACAATTTTCGACTGTTCTGATAGTGTGGTGTATTTTGTTTTTGTTTCTACAATTTTCCGACTGTTCTGATGGTGTGGTTTATTTTGTTTTTACAACTTTTCGACTGTTCTGATTGTGTGGTGTATTTTGTTTTTGTTTCTACAACTTTCCGACTGTTCTGATGGCGTGGTGTATTTTGTTTTTGTTTCTACAATTTTTCGACTGTTCTGATGGTGTGGTGCATTTTGTTTCTGTTTCTACAATTTTCCGACCGTTCTGATGGTGTGGTGTATTTTGTTTTCCATTTTTATTACATACCAAATTCAACGTGAACCAAAAGATACGTCACCCCTTAAATAGCTTTGTCATTACCATCGGTTAAACTGGTATAATAATGGCGGATATCCATATATCGATGCATTGTTATAATTTTGACCTTGGCATTGGTTTAAAATACAAAACAGGAACTGCTTGCACTTCGCGAGCACCTTAGATCACCCCTAGTTTTTTTGGTGGGGTCCGTGTTGCTTATCTTTTTAGTTTTTTGTGCTGTCCTATTATGTTTCTATACGTTCTGAGTTGTGATTTCCGTTTAAATTTCCACCTAAAAACGATGCTCGGTTCGTCTTTGCATCCAGTTGTTCGTAGGAGGGCTCATGTATTATTTACGTTATTTGTGTTTTGTTTGTGCATAGTAGTGTCCAACACATAATGTGTTGTGTTTTTGTTTTGTTTTTCTGCGTCTTATGTTGCCAGTTTCTCTGGATAGTCCATATTAGATTGTTCCGTGAAACACTCATCTAACAGAACATCTATGTGAACTGTAGTTATTTATTGAACAGGACAACCGAATAGATGTTGCAATGACTAGCATACTCGCCTCGAGTGTGATAAGTCATGAGTTCGAGCCCCGGTGAGGTCAAACAAGAGACTGTAAAATTTGTATTTTCTGCTTCTCCGCTAATCACACAACATTAAGGAATAAGAACAATGACAATTTGGCTCGTATGGAATACGATAACCATTACTTCACCAACGTTGTTCCGGAAGCGGAAGTGTCTATCAAGAAAAAGAGGTACCTAGATACCATTAATGAAGGCATAACGAATCTCAGAGCGTCATTCATTTGTCTTATGTCCTTATTCTTCGCAGATGCTGCTGCTAATGATATTAAATAACGCGCGGAATGCAATAGCCAAACGAGTAGGCACTACGCATAATTCCTGCCTGTCTGTCTATCCTCTCCACGCCAAGTGGCGCATAATGCTTTGATGAACTGTATCTATTTGTCTCTGTCTTTATTCTTGCCCAGCTGTTCATCTCTAGTTTGTCTCTGTCTTTGTTCTTACCCAGCTGTTTATCTCTTGTTTGTCTCTGTCTTTGTTCTTGCCCAGCTGTTCATCTCTAGTTTGTCTCTGTCTTTGTTCTTGCCCAGCTGTTTATCTCTTGTTTGTCTCTGTCTTTGTTCTTGCTCAGCTGTTCCTCTCTAGTTTGTCTCTGTCTTTGTTCTTGCCCAGCTGTTCATCTCTAGTTTTTCTCTGTCTTTGTTCTTGCTCAGCTGTTTCATCTCTAGTTTGTCTCTGTCTTTGTTCCTGCTCAGCTGTTCATCTCTAGTTTGTCTCTGTCTTTTTTCTTGCTCAGCTGTTCATCTCTAGTTTGTCTCTGTCTTTGTTCTTGCTCAGCTGTTCATCTCTAGTTTGTCTCTGTCTTTGTTCTTGCCCAGCTGTTCATCTCTAGTTTGTCTCTGTCTTTGTTCTTGGCCAGCTGTTCATCTCTAGTTTGTCTCTGTCTTTGTTCTTGCTCAGCTGTTCATCTCTAGTTTGTCTCTGTCTTTTTCTTGCCCAGCTGGTCATCTCTAGTTTGTCTCTGACTTTGTTCATGCCCAGCTGTTCATCTCTCGTTTGTCTCTGTCTTTGTTCTTGCTCAGCTGTTCATCTCTAGTTTGTCTCTGTCTTTGTTCATGCCCAGCTGTTCATTTCTCGTTTGTCTCTGTCTTTGTTCTTGCTCAGCTGTTCATCTCTAGTTTGTCTCTGTCTCTGTTCCTGCTCAGCTGTTCATCTCTAGTTTGTCTCTGTCTTTGTTCCTGCTCAGCTGTTCATCTCTAGTTTGTCTCTGTCTTTGTTCATGCCCAGCTGTTCATCTCTCGTTTGTCTCTGTCTTTGTTCTTGCTCAGCTGTTCATCTCTAGTTTGTCTCTGTCTCTGTTCCTGCCCAGCTGTTCATCTCTCGTTTGTCTCTGTGTTTGTTCTTGCCCAGCTGTTTATCTCTTGTTTGTCTCTGTCTTTGTCCCTGCTCATCTGTTCATCTCTAGTTTGTCTCTGTCTTTGTTCTTGTCCAGCTGTTCATCTCTAGTTTGTCTCTGTCTTTGTTCTTGCCCAGCTGTTTATCTCTTGTTTGTCTCTGTCTTTGTTCTTGCCCAGCTGTTCATCTCTAGTTTGTCTCTGTCTTTGTCCCTGCTCAGCTCTTCATCTCTCGTTTGTCTCTGTCTTTGTTCCTGCTCAGCTATTCATCTCTAGTTTGTCTCTGTCTTTGTTCTTGCTCAGCTGTTCATCTCTAGTTTGTCTCTGTCTTTGTTCCTGTTCAGCTGTTCATATCTAGTTTGGCTCTGTCGTTGTTCTTGCTCAGCTGTTCATCTCTAGTTTGTCTGTTATTGTTCTTGCTCAGCTGTTCATCTCTAGTCCGTCTCTGTCTTTGTTCTTGCTCAGCTGTTCATTTCTAGTTTCTCTCTATGTTTCTTCTTGCTCAGCTGTTCATCTCTTGTTTGTCTCTGTCTTTGTTCTTGCCCAGCTGTTCATCTCTAGTCAGTCTCTGTATTTGTTCTTGCTCAGCTGTTCATCTCTAGTTTTTCTCTGTTTTTGTTCTTGCTCAGCTGTTCATCTCTAGTTTGTCTCTAGCTTTCCTCTTGCTCAGCTGCTCATCTCTATTCTGTCTCTGTCTTTGTTCTTGCTCAGCTATTCATCCCTAGTCTGTCTCTGTCTTTGTTCCTGCTCAATTGTTCATCTCTAGTTTGTCTCTGTCTTTGTTCTTGCCCAGCTGTGCATCTCTAGTTTGTCTCTGTCTTTGTCCCTGGTCAGCTATTAATCTCTAATTTGTCTCTGTCCTTGTTCCTGCTCAGCTGTTCATCTCTAGTTTGTCTCTGTCTTTGTCCCTGGTCAGCTATTCATCTCTAGTTTGTCTCTGTCTTTGTTCTTGCCCAGCTGTTCATCTCTAGTTTGTCTGTGTCTTTGTTCCCGCTCAGCTATTCATCTCTAGTTTGTCTCTGTCTTTGTTCCTGCTCAGCTGTTCATCTCTAGTTTGTCTCTGTCTTTGTTCTTGTTCAGCTGTTCATCTCTAGTTTGTCTCTGTCTTTGTCCCTGGTCAGCTATTAATCTCTAGTTTGTCTCTGTCTTTGTTCCTGCTCAGCTGTTCATCTCTATTTTGTCTCTGTCTTTGTCCCTGGTCAGCTATTCATCTCTAGTTTGTCTCTGTCTTTGTTCTTGCTCAGCTGTTCATCTCTAGTTTGTCTCTATGTTTCTTCTTGCTCAGCTGTTCATCTCTAGTTTGTCTCTGTTTTTGTTCTTGCTCAGCTGTTCATCTCTTGTTTGTCTCTGTCTTTGTTCTTGCCCAGCTGTTCATCTCTAGTCAGTCTCTGTATTTGTTCTTGCTCAGCTGTTCATCTCTAGCTTTCCTCTTGCTCAGCTGCTCATCTCTATTCTGTCTCTGTCTTTGTTCTTGCTCAGCTATTCATCCCTAGTCTGTCTCTGTCTTTGTTC
>MJUT01031116.1:277518-323705 GCA_002080005.1 Gigantidas platifrons
GCATCAGACGTCTTATAAACACCCTGGCTCAGGTAGATCACAAACACACAATGCCACTAGTAATCATAGGCAAGATCACCTCCTAAGGAGCGTTGGCCATCCAAAACATGACCATAGTAACCGGAATGCATCATCTGGAAATACACAACAAAGTAGTATGCACGGTACAAATCACCATACTGTGGGGGAACCACCAAAGGATCACATCATTTATAGTGTACATAAAGGTCAGACCACACCTTCCACTAACCATGATCAAGTGGACTCATTATATATAAATAAACGACATCACGCCCAGTCGCAGGATGACAACATGAAAACTAATGAGCAATCCAAATTAAAGGATCCAGAAAATGAAGCTCACAATAGTGAGAAAACCATCGTGGAAAAGGAATCTTCTTCAAACTGGTTTTTAGAGATCCCCACATCCGGCAGGAAACCTCCAGAACAAATATTGGAAGACGAGCCAAAAATCACTCGAGACTGAAAATTGTATCATGTAACATTGAAGGGATCTTTTCAAACTCCGCCTTCACTGAACATATAAACTCCGAATTTGATATTATCTGTACACAAGAACATTGGATTCATGATTTCCAAAAACATGAATTTGGGAAATTTTTTCCGAACAAATTGACTCATATGAGATGTTCTGATTCTGCCGATCCGATTTCTGGTCATTATATGCCAAGAGGAAAAGGAGGAGTTGGAGTAGCTTTAAACTCTAATCTAGCTGGCAAAGTCACCAAACTTGAAGATGGAAATGAAAGAATCTTACCCATCCTGATAAAAACGCAACCGAGTATATGTTTAATTTGTGTGTATTTACCAACCAATAACTCTTCTACTCACTCTTACATTGAATTTGGAGAATGTCTGGATATTCTAGATAACATTATTAACAAATACAGCAGAGACTATACAATTGTTCCGGCTGGGGACTTAAATGCAACTTTATTGGAACCAAGAACAGGAAACAAACATGATACACTTCTTCAACAATTTGTGACTGAACAAAATCTACAGTGTCCAAAGTGTGATGCTAGGACTTTTTTCCAACATTCTGGTTTGGGAAGCTCTCAAATTGACTATATACTCTCAGACCAACCGGATATGGTAGCGAAATATAAGATCCACGATAGATTTTCAACCAACTTATCGAGCCACACCATAGTCTCAGCCGTCCTTAAGATTGAAGGAGAAACAAAACAGAATACATATAGCCGTTCTGGAGCAATATGGAAATATCAATGGAACAAAATGGACATGCTCAAATTTCAACTGTCTTTAGCTAATCAACTGAAAGAGTTTCAATGCGATAGTATCAAGATGGAAATGACAGAATCTAACCTAATAGAGGTAATCATGGACACTTTACAACAGGCTACTCTATCATCAACACTAAAGAAAATAATCAAATTGAAAGTACCGAAATGGAAGGCTTCGCCAACTGCCAAAATACTGATTGAAACATGTCACCAAGCTCATAAGAAATGGGTCGATAATGGGAAACCGGATGGTATATTACGTAATATAAAGATTTCAACTCAGAGAAATCTACGTCGTCAATTTCGTCAAGAGAAGTCTCTAGATCGTCAGAATCTTTATAAAGCCATCATGGAAAATCCGTCCACTGAACTATTTCATAGGCTCATTCGAAGAAATCGTGGTTCAAGCAACGTCCACACTCCCTGCATTACTACTGACAATACGGATATATATGACCCCAATGATCAAAGGAGGTGTTTTCTCAAATACTTTGAGGATCTAGCAATTCCTAAAGATAAAGGATATGATAAGGAGTATTTAGATCTCTGTACCGTCAGGAAACAGCTTATTATCAAAACTATTCTGCAAAATGACTGTCAGACAGAAACAATAACTTGTGATGAAGTGAAGAACGCAATATCTCAACTACATACAGGAAAGGCAACTGATGAATTTGGTATTTCTGCGTAGCAACTAAAAGCTGCTGGAGATATTTTCATCCCTTTTATTACAGTAATTTTTAACAGAAATCTGCAAAAAGGATCCTTCCCAGATATGCTAAAATCCGGCGTCCTAACACCAGTTCTTAAGAAATCCAAAAACCCAGCCCTCTTGGACAACTATAGAGAAATCACAGTTACACCAATTTTCACAAAAGTATTTGAATATGTTTTACTTCCAAAGTTGGACCCATACTTCAAACAGAGACCAATGCAATTTGGATTTACAACTGGCGTGCCAATTCTACTAGCCGCTCTATTGGTGTCCGAAGCAAAAGCTGAAACCCAACTGCAATCCTTAGCTCCGCTACTCATGGTAACAATAACCAGTCAAAAGGCGTTTGATGTTGTTAGTCATGTGATTCTTCTTGATAAACTGTATGAAACAGATATACACCCAAAGCTGTGGAAAGTTATAGATAATATGTATACTGGGATGTCATCAAAAGTGAAATGGTCCAATGGTGTAAGTGACACCTTCTCAATTCAAAAGGGGTGCGTCAAGGAGGTATTTTATCACCGCTACTTTACAAGATCTACAACAACAATTTACTCCAAGAATTACACAACTCTAGACTTGATTTCTCCATTGGCAATACATATATAGGATGCCCAACTTGTGCTGACGACATCGCTCTGTTATCGAGCAATCCAATGGAACTACAATGTATGTTATCAACTTTACAACGACATACTAGAAATGATACCGTTACAATTCATCCTACAAAGACAAAAGCAGTTGCATTTTGAAAATCCAAGGTATACAAGTCATCCCTGTCTTGGAAACTCGGAGACTCAGATATATCCCCGGTTAGTCAAACCCTTCATCTAGGAATACTTAGATCTGAATTAAATGAAAATGGTATCAACATAGCAGATAGAATCAGCGTAGCGAGAAGAACTTTATATGCTCTGTTAAACACTGGTCTTCATGGTTCCAATGGAGTGAATCCCATCGTTGCTTATAAGATTTACAAGTCTTATGTACTACCAAAACTACTATATGGTCTTGAAATCCTTCCTTTAAAACAAACTCACATGATGTTACTCAGAAAATTCCACATAGAGACTCTACGTCGTTTTCAATCACTTCCAACACGTACAGCCTGCTGCATTGTTTATCTTTTATTTGGTGCCTTGCCGATTGAGGCGGAAATACACAAGAGACATCTCAGTCTACTTTATAACATAATTTCTTCTGAAAACCCAACAATCCAAGAGCTGTTACACAGACAGAAAATAGTACATATGGATAATCCAGGTAGCTATTTTGGAAGAATTACTGAAATACTATATACTTATAACTTGCCTGAAATAGCAGATATTATTCTTCAGTGTCCAACAAAATTAGAATTTAAAAAACAGTGTAAAGTGGCAATAGAGAAGACTTGGACCGAAAACCTAAAATCAGAATCGGTAGATAAATCAACGCTAAAATACATTGTGATGGACAGTCTAGAGATAGGGACTCCACATATGTGTTGGAATTCGTTGAAATCAACAATATCGGATGTCAAGAAGGGTATAACTAAGGCTCGCATGCTAACGGGTACCTTCATCACTGAAACTACTCGCCAAACATTTTCTACATATCAATCTGATGCCGTATGCCAACTCTGTGGTGGTGGTGATGATGAAGACCTCCATCACATCATCTTAGACTGTCCTGCTTTATTTAGTGAAAGACTTAAATATTTCGGTCGTATCAAGGAAGAAGTGTCCCATATCATTGGCATTGACAAATACAGCAACCTGCTCAATAATAGAGAACAAATTTTGAAATTTATATTAGACTGTTCCATACATAGAGAACTCTTTGATGAAAAACAACTTGATTCCATAACCAGACTTACAACAGAACTGTGTCACCAGTTATATGTTAGACGTCTGAAAATACAGAATGAAAAATTAATATAGGATAGGTAATGAACTCTATACTGATTAAGAATCAGTCATATAAGGGATATTTAATGTTGGGATATCATAGTGATATCCTCTAGTATTGTATATATGTGTGTGCTTGAGATGACAGTAAGTTGGTCTCCTTGCATCCTGTTTTTATAAGTGTTTTAAATTCGATGATCAGGAAGGAAGGAGGATTATGTACATGTACATATAACATAAACTGTATATATGTTAACAGAGTGCGATTATAACGAAAAACCTGAGGAATAAACTCCTTTTGACTCTACAAGATTCGAAAGACTCTTGGTGCTCCTAGATTGGAGGATAATACGAACAGAAGAAGAGAAGAAGGTACGGAGTTATCTTTCTTGACCGACAATTTTTCGGCACTAAAAGCTGACATAATTTTTTATTATTAAATAAAAACGTGTACCAGAGAAACATTTCGTTAAATAAATATATAACCTAACGCAGTGTGAAGTTTGGGAATGCCACTCTACTGCAAACTTAATATATTTGCATTTTATTCCAATGCGATGGCGACATTCCATCGAGGGGGTCACCCTCTAAATCATCAAAATTTTAATAATAATCTCCCGTTTTAACTCAAATCTAATAAACAAATCGTGGAAGTAATTATTGCTGAAAAGAAAACAATATATAAGACGTTTCGATATTTTCTACGGTATAAATAACAACGAGGTACTTGTTCTACAATTTTCATGACCGACGACAATGTCCACATTTTCAAATTAGAATCACGTTACCCGTGGTTTTACCAGCGACGCCATTAATGAGTTTGCTTTTCGACTGATAATGTCCTTGTTCTTGGTGATGCAATAGTGAATTCGTATTGTCCATATTTTTGTTTTTGTTTCTTGTTTATTCCATATTTAACTGTCGTTGAGTTTCATTTAATTTAATTCAAAAGCTGATGAATGTTTTGAAACAGATTTAATAATATTGTCTATATATGCTGTCCATTTGTCGTCAGAATTAAAAGTAACACAGTGATGCTTATATAATTTTGGGGTTAAATTGAAAGGAATGTCATCACCAGAACGTGATTTGTCGACGAAAAGGTTGAAGATACCAAAATGGTAATCAGAATCCGTAAATCGAAGAATGAGAGACAATAGAATGGCCAAAAGGAACGAGGACAAATAACGATCTACAAAACACTACACAGCAACTAAAGACCGAGCAACACGAACCCCACTAAAAACAGGGGACATTATGTTCCCCTTTCAGTGATTGAAAGTGTTGTTGTTTTGGTCTATACGGATGGCTAGTATTTTGTAGGTCAGTTTTAATCCAGGTTGGATATGTAATTAGCCATCGTCAGTTTAACGTGCTTTTCTTGCATTGTTTATTATTGTTGTATTTTGCTCTCTTGTCAGCTATTGTATTCTTTTTAATTTAAAATTGCACTACATACAAAATACATTGAATCGTTTAAATAATATATATCTATATATGTCCTACGGTAGCCCGTGGGTTCGATCCCCGTTCGGGCCAAACCAAAGACTATCAAATTGGTATTTGTTGCCTCCCCCTTAATTAAACAGCAATAGAAGACAGAGCAAGGACTGGTTGGCTCGGAATTAGAATAATGTGTGCAAGGGGACTAGCATGTCTACTCATAAACTGTTGTTTCAGTGAGCTAGCACTATTAAGATCCAACTAAACGTGTTGATCTAGTACAAATCGGACATCATTATCATATCATCAAGTCGTCGTGTCAATCTTGTAATGATACATGTCCATTTTTTGGACAATATGACTTATGGGTATCAGTGACTTTAATTGTCAATGGTGTATCTCCCTATATAAGCCATGTAACGAAATATACTGGTTTAAGACAATTTGAGAAGTGTTATAATGTTATATCTCCAATGTTTTTATTCAACTGCCCAAACTTTGACCTCTGATATCTCCATTTCTACAAAAATGGACATGTATCATTATAAGATTGACATGACGAAGTGTAACTTGTTCATGACATGAAATAGCTGAAAAATTGCTCATTTTGCGTTAAGCAACACCCAATCACTCACTCACTCTATATGGCTGTCTGAAGGAATGTTCGAGTTTTGTGTTATCACAATTTACCAAGTGCATCACTCTTTTTATACGTAATAAGCGATATTTCAAAATTAGGCGAATTCATACATTTATCTGCAAAGGGAAATCAAATTATATATTTTTTACTGCAAATAGTCATATATTAATTTAATACAAAAATTCGCATAATTTGATTTTATTTCATAATAAATATTCTAAAAATATTATTTTCTGCTTATGTTTTTGTACTGAAATATGTCAAAAACAAAAAATCTAAATAACATTTTATATAATATTATTTCAAAGTAAATGTTTCTTTTATCTCATTAATTTCTACTTATACATATATAGCCATTTTTATTTATTATATCATGACTTTTTTGTACTAAACATTTATATATGTATATTATTACGCATTATTCAATTTAAGATGAGGATGATTTTCCTTAAACTCGTTTCTGTAAGAACAAACAAAAATTGAGGGTATCACAAGAAAACAATATTTTTTTCTTTAAATTATTTATTAATTTGTAAAATAACATATTTATTAAATTCAAATATCTTTTTGCTGATCCCATTATAATGCCAATGTAAGGTATTACCGTTGAATTGTGAAATTTTGTCGAAATTTTATTTCGAATGCATTTTAAAATACTTGTGGTTAATAAAGTCTCAACGACGGATTCCAGAAACCAAATATATAAAAAAAAATCAAATGGTGAAGGAGAGTAGCATAAAAACTTCAAAACATTTTGCTTTTGTGAGCGAATATTTTTAAAAATTTTGTCAAGTAATGAAACATTGTGATTTTACATGAAATATATATGGGGAAAATCGGAGGTGACGAACTATTATGTCACTTTACTGTATATCAAAAGATGGCTTTAAGAGACCTGCGTTTAATTTATAAATCAAAAGTTTAGATGTTATTAATATATAAATAACAGAAAATATACTGCCAATTAAATTATTATCATATGTATTTTAAAAATCTAATTAAAATTAGTACGATCGAAGTAAATATGAAAATATAATAAAATATTTTTGTCACGTAAACTTAACTTTGTGAACGGTAAAACTGGGGATAAATGAATAATGATATCATAACAGTTTAAAAAAGTAAATATCATATTTTACCCACTTCAATTATTTCCTAAAGGATGTCGCACCTTATTCAAATAGCCATTGTACAACTAGAATGTATTTGCTTCTTTAATAGCAAAAAAAGAAATGGAAATTTGTATACATTTTGTATTCCAGAATTTATCTGATAATTTATCATGGCCTGCTGTTCTTTCGTTTTTATGTCTATCAATTTCTTCCAAAAAAAAAAAATTAAAAAAATCTCAAATTCGGTGGTATGAATAGAGCATGGCTGCTACTTAATATATCAATTGTATCCTGTTTTCGTTGATTTTACATATGTAAAAAATCAATATTTTTAGTATTTAGTATTGATAGCAATGTTTTGAAAATTTTGTGGAAATATTTCTTTTTTTCTGAAGTTTGATCAAGATATTACTACGAAGGAAAACAAACTGTATGTTTTTCTGTTACCATTTTGCCTATGTCTTAAACTTGAAATGCAAACTTTTCAAAAAGAATTTGTGTTCTGCGAATTAACATATAGAAAACAAATTACATATTTTTTTTTAAACTTTCAAAATATATATTTTTTTTTGCGAATTACAATAAAAATTAATTTTCTCGGTTTCAATATTGAAATAATGTTTAATAATTAGTTCAAATGCATTTAATTTTTTTCCCTCCAGTATTTCAAGTTATATATATTTTTTCATGTCATTTAATCAGAAACATATCTGTACCTTTAGGACTTTTTGTTCACATATGATAATACAGTGATGAGTGTATTTGAATTATAAAAAAAAATGTATTTTTTTAACACTTCTAACGATTTTACTTTTCGAATTTTGTTTGAAATAAAGCAATGCTACCACAGTATTATCACTTAAATTCCCTTGTTCCGTCAATTTTCTTTGTTTTCCTTTTTTTCACGAAATTGAGAAGTTCTGTGACATTTTAATTCGTGGATTTGATACCTGTTAATAACTTCTCCTTTTTTTATACATGGTTGTTGTTCATTAAATTTCGTGGTTGTTATGGTACCGACGAAAACAACACAAATTGTTATTCAACAGCAAAAAATTAATTCAAAGTTTTTGAAATTAACTTAAGAAGATAATGTTGATTTTCTTTTTGTAAAAAAGGGGGATGGGATGCGCTTCCACATAAAGCGTCATTCTATTTGATTGGTTTGAAATATAAATATATGTATATTTCTTACAGTGCATTCTACAAAAATGTACAATAAAGTACTTTTATTGGTTTTCTTCCATTCATTATTTATGATAATTACAACTGTTTTTTATTTTTTTTCCATAAATAATTTATCGGTATTGTTTTTTTGTGTGTGTTTTTTTAAATGAGATTTACAGCTTGTAATGATTTTCAAAATGAATAACATCGCCAAATAACATATAATATATAAATAATATATACAATAGAAACGTACCGCCGCGATATAACTGAAATATTGTTGAAAGTGGCGTTAAACACCATAAACTAAAATAGAAACGTAGGTAACTATTTACGTTTTAAAACAATGTCCATGTGGTACGGTAAAATGTTTACTTCCATGTGCGTATTAAATGACTGTTATCTCAAATGACACATAAAAATATATTACCAAATAAGGTTAAAGGCAAATGATTAAATCGAAAATTTATCATCCAATTTTATTCGTCTTTGTTTTAAACTCTATCCACATATTAACGTGTTTAAAAACAGGTTCCCGTAGGCTCCGTATCAAAGGTGGTAAACCAAACCTTGCTCAATTTCAGAATTCATTAAGATAATCTTGTCACATAAAATGTTTTCTATGGAAAGTCATTCAGGCCATCATTAATCTTAATTACTTTCGCTTCATTTCATTAGTAGTCCTACTGTAATTTTCAATTGGGCACGTGAACCAATGAAATTGCTCTATTGACCTATGGTAATGAGAAGATAGGAGGGATTTAACCTGCTTGTCTGTTCGAAACCAATAGGATTACAGGATATAATTAAAATTCTGTCACGGAATCAATTGAATTCTAATTTGAGGAATAATAAACGGAGTAATTTGAGAATGATATATATGTTTACCATCGAACTCCTTTCAGTTTAATTTACCTGTGATGATCAAAACATATTCTTGTTGACATAAGAGCCGTCGTATACCAACCTTCTTACAATATACACCATTCGTACAAGTTTATACACTTGGGACTTATCGTTAATATATTTAAAGACAGGAATTGAAGCAGCTTTGCGCCATGTCGATGCAAAGACCCGGTACTGGGTCGTTTTCCATAGATTCCTTGATGGCACCGACAGCCGTGGCATCTCGTTATGGACCATTTTTCTGTAATTCTGGATATTTTTTTATGCCTCCGACAACAGGAATTGCAGGATATTCACCTTCAAGCCAAGTATCTGATTCTCCATTTAGTTATCAAAATCTAACAACCGAACAGCTTCTTGCTGCAAGGGCACATCAGTTCAGCCTCGGACATTTCCCAAACCCTTACGGTCTTCCTAGTGTACATCCGATGACTCCATTTGCAGGAATTAATCTTAAATCAAAACTTTCTCCTGACGCACGCGACCAGCAGCAGACGTTCACTGGAAAGTTGTCTGATGAAGAACAGTTAGACAATAAAACAGACTCTAGAGACACATATGACAGATGCTCGCCATTGAGTACAGGTATTGTATAGTTCCTGTATATTTTTTTATCATTGATTTTGAAAATAAACCCAACAAAATATCTTTTAAATTCCACTATAAATATATATTGTTTAAAATGAAACAGAAATCTTAAGGGTTTTATTACGGAAAAAATGTTCCAACTTAAGCGGCTAAGATTTTTCTTAGCTTTGATGAAATGAAAGAATAAGATGTATGTATAATTGAACATTTAAGTAAATAATTTATATTTTGTTTGCTAAAATTCATTAATCTTAACTAAATTAACGTTATCATTCAAATAATACATACATTTCAAATGTAATAAAATCTTCAAACTTATTATATTCCGAATAAAAATATACCATAGAAATAAATTGTTTCATAAACTTTAAATAAAAAAGAATAATGGTATAGACTTTATAATTATGAGGGGCCTTGATAGCCTAGTGGTTTAGATCGGCTACATGTAACTTCAAGCCAAACAACAGAGACTTGGGTTCGCACCATCACCTCAAGTGTTAAAAAGACTTCAAGAGCCCAATAGATTCAGGGGTCAGTGCTTTATATCTACCCGGGATTTCATTATCCAATAAGTCTGTAAACAACGACAAAGCTAATAAATTGAACCAGTAATTTAGCGGGATATTAACTGGGTTTTTTTGTGAGTTACAGAATAGATAAGAAATGCATTCAAATGGTAAAAAATATGGAATAATGTAATATAAATACCGTGTATCTTATGAATCTAAAAACAAACAAACAAACAAAAACACCACAAGATTCTTTCAGGCATGGGATACCCTACTATGGGAATCAGAGGTCATAGATCTCCAAGATGCCAACTTTATAAATTATTTATTAAACTTGTGAAAGAAATATTCCCCTTTTCTGTGAAAAATGAAGATGAAATTCATTAAATGATCTTGGGTTAAAATTTATCTATTTAATTATGTGTACATGTATATATACAAAAACATGAACTCAATATCAAAATATAACCCATAAATTGTTGGGCGGCGCTTTACGTTTGGGCCAAACGACATATCATTTAGGACAAAATATACGATTTGGCCAAGAAAAAGTATACGTTGACATATACATTTGTATTAATTTTATTTTGGAATAAATAGATAAAAAATATAGAAGGTTGAAATATACTTTATTTTTGTTTTGTTTTGTTTATTTATTTATTTTATTTTTTGTTGTTGTTGCTTTTGTGTTGTTTGTTTGTTTGTTTGTTTTTTTCATTTTGTGACTCTTTCAAGTTAAAATGATGATTTTTAGGTAAAATTTAGCGAAGCAAGGTTTTTCTAATAACGCTCATTTTTTTTCTTTTTCTGTGTATTATGCACTAACGTCACCAAACAATTGAAAAGAAGTATTTATTTATTTTTGTTACCTGAATATGGAATGCGAATGTTGTAACCTTAAGAATACCTAAAACTAATGATTTTGGTGTGGTCAATATATTGTTGCCACAGAAACCTTTTTATCAAAAGACGGATTCTGATTTACAAAGAGAGAGCACATTTCGGGACGGATGAGACAAAATGACGGGGCGTTGAGTACAAGATTGATTTGACAACTATCCCTTTTAAAACTCTGAATATTGTTTACTTAAAACCAGCACGATGGCGTCTCTTAAATTCAAATTTGATGAATTCCAACCGAGGGTATGTGGATTAAATAAAAATCTGTAATTTCACAGTGATGCATTTTGTGCGACCCGTAAACGTCTAAGGTTAAGATGATTTCGAAAAAAAATATATGATATGAAAATAATAAATAATATTTTCGCTTGATAAATATAGCGATCTCACACAGAAATCGCAACAACAAAAAAAAATTAAAAAAAAAAATTCTATTAAAATATTAAAATTAAATGAAAAAAGTGATTCGAAATCATAGTACTTTTTTGCAATGTTGCTAATTTCCTAATTCGAACAATAAAAAAAATACTAAAAAGAGTCTGAAACTCACAGATTGATGATATATGAGCTATGAATACTTGGTAGCCATGACCTACATATGTACATATTGTCATCATGCTACTGGGCCAGGAAGAAAATAAAACTACTTGCAAGAAATTACGTATTAAATAGAACAAAATCTACATTTGTATACCTAGCAGTGGGAAATTATATTAAGCAGTCACGGAGATTATATTTCTTTTTTTTAGAATTGATTTACTTAGTCAAATTCCCGTTGAGTATATTTTTTTCAAACTTTGTAAGATTTTGTGATGGAAAATGAAAAGTACAGTGATGTTTTGGTAATGTCGAACAGTGGTGTAGATAAAATCGGGGATGTCTGTTTCCACCGGTTTTTAGTGGGGTTCGTGTTACTCGATTTTAGTTTTATGTGTATGTTTTATAGATCGTTGTTTGTCCCTTTGTACTTTTTCTTTTGGCCATTGTTTTGTCTGTTCTTCAACGATATACGGATTCGGATTACCCCTTTGGTATCTTCAAACTCTTCTTATTAAAAAGATTTTAATAAAAATATATGCATTTTCAATAATTCTTATGCTTAGGGGGAAAAACAAGTACCTATGTGTTAATTTGTTTAAATATAAAACTTCTATAAAATGCAAGCATTTTTTATATTAAATTGCTTTATAGCACAATAAAAATAAAAGAAAATTAGCATAACGAAACAAATTATATCAGCTTTGCGGACGATAAGATCTCCCTCTAGGGTTAAAGACAATATGCAATGGTTCGTTGTATATTTTTTGTTTTTGTTTTTCTCCTTAATTATTTGTAAAATGTTGATAAAAACACAATCCCTTATATCAGACATTCTACTTTTGAAGACCAAAACAAGTGCTTAGCTTACAGATTCAGATACATTAGAAACGTAGTACCGTACGAAATACACACAGCTAAATTCTGCAATGTAAACGGGAGTTTTGACGAAAAATATTAAGTAGTATCACTTCTTATATTAAATACATATTCAATAATGAGTAAAATCAATTTAATTATATCAAAATCTTGTACATAACCTGAAAGTAGTATTATATTTCCATGGTAACTGCAGCATTTAGCAGTGCAATATTTATACCAAGTTATATTAACACTAAGGCCAAACCAATCCATATCAAAATTAGGGTTTTTAGAGTTTAACTTTAAACAATATTTTAGCTGTTGTTTTATTGGGGGATAATGCAACATTTCACATACCTATAGCAAGACATTTGTAATACGATAGGGTGCAATATTAATGCTATTAAATATAGCTTAAATTATGTGGATTACTTGAAAACAGCTTTTTCTTCCTGTTAACCCTCGTTTTATCACATGCGCCAAGAAAGGGTTATGGTCATTGATATGTAATGCCACTTTCAGCCTTTTTATTTTGTTATATCGTAGCCGTCAAATTTATTGACGAAGGGAACCGTAATAAACAATCGACCATCCCAAGACACATGTTGTATCGAGTAGACCTCGTCACGACCATAGCTCTCGGTCACAATACTTTCGATTTTATGTACTTGTACTCCATATTTGCGAAATATGATTGCTGTATATACCGGATATAACGTTCTGGTTGGACTTCTTCGAGTACCGGTATGATTACAAAACTCGTACTCGGAGGTTTTTACGACCGTGAGTGCAGAAAAGTGAAGTCACAACTTTTGTGGTAATATAGCATTAAGTCATAGGTACAATGTAGATGTAACTACCATCCGATCACGAATATAACGGCCACCGTAATGCTCTTCATGTCTTCAAATTTTAATTCTTACAAGAAAATGGTTAGATGTAAATAAACAAAAGTCTAATGCAACGGGAAGAATATAAAAATTGCCAGCAAGAAGCAAGTTTGATGTTACACCGTTACGCTTGTTATATTTTAAAGAATAAAATCTGGTACAATATGCCATAAATACTCTTTTTTCATTTATTTTCAAATCAAATCGTATCAGTTCTGGACGGTATAGTATACATCAATTTATTGTTTATCTTTTTTAATGACATTTGACATTTTTGAGAGTCATGGCATTTACTAATTGTTTTTCTTTCTTAAAAAAATAAATAAAAATAAGGCAAGAGCAGAAATGTAGCAAACCGTTTTCATCAATTTAACCCTTTTATTTAATGAAAGGCAGAACAAACCCAGCTAGACCCTCTCACGGCGAGGTGTACTTCATGAGAGTTTTTGCGATAAAGATTAACTTGCGGCAGGTTGATGGTTTCTCCGGGCTACGTCTCATGATTCAATAAAACTGACCGTCATGATTCTTCTTCTTCTTCTTCTACAGCTAATATTTTTCGTAGTGAGCAAAATTGTTCTACATTGAATAACGAACAAATGAAGAGCAAATAGGGAAAAACAAATATTGTCTAACTAATGGTATAGGCTTTATTATAATAGAACTAGCTCACAATTAATTTGGTAACCCAATTTCTATATTTGAAAGAGCTAGATTTTGTTTTGCAGATCAAATTATTTGTTATTGACTTGGGAAACAATAGGTTATGCTACTGGTACATTTTTTATATATTGCAAGATTCATTTACCCTCTTCTGTACAGTTATATTGTTGTGTTAAATATTGAGATAGATAGATAGTTTGGGTCTACGTGAAGGATTTTATCGTCGAAAAAAAAAAAAAAAACACCCAAAACAATTTCAAAAAATGTGTCTCAGTTTTTCAGATATCAGTTCATGCCACGATATGGCAGAAATAATGCAAAATGTGGCGTTAATCAACAATCAATCACTTATTTCTTGCTTGAATGTTGAAGTTTTTCAGTGGACTGCAGTGTTGTATTTTCATGCTACTAAATTACAACGTTCCAGAAACGTGCAGTGCACACTACATCGTGAAATTTGATGTCATCCTTTTTTTTTATGATATTCCAACAAAACTCCTCTTTCCGGAAAAAATGTGTATAAGAATAAGAATTACGATGGGAGTAAATCCATCACACCTTTCCCCCTTGTATTATGAGAACAAAGTTTAAACAGTCGACAATCATTCCACCAAAATCAACAAAATTAACAACCACTTCTTACCTCGTTTTTCTTCGGAATATCAGATTCCTCCTGTGGTCGTGATCACATGGTAGTTGGATTCACAACTATCTGTGCAATCAGTGCCTATCACCTCTAAGGTTGTGAGTTCGAACCCCGCTCATGGTGAGGTGTACTCGATACAACATTATGTGATAAAGTTTGTCATTGACTTGCGACATGTCGGTGGTTTTCTCCGGGTACTCCAGTTTGCTCTAACAATAAAGCTGACCGCCACGATATAACTAAAATATTGTTGGAAGTGACATTAAACACCATAAATTAATCAAACCTTACGCTCAGCCAGAGAGATGATCTAAATTAAATTATTTATATTTATATACCAATAGTCTGTTCTCATATTGAAACATAGATAAAAATGAATTTGTATCTCATAATTATGAAACTAAAATAGTCTTGCAATTTCATAAAGCATAATGCACAATGTACAACAAAAACCCGAACAGATTCGATAACACATTCACCTGCTTTAAAAGATGATCAAATCCTATGACTTCATCATCTAAGAGCTGATCAAAGGGACTTTATTTGTTGTCGAATCACCCTTTATATTGTTAGACGATAAAATTAAGTCTTCAATAACTCCTGTCCAAATCATACTCTATTTCATTTTTTGTAAAAATTTGTAACGTTTCCGCATGATTGAATCTACTAAATAAAAGCGTAACACATGTTTAAATCTTTTGAAATATATTTAACCATACTACAAAACTAAGACTTTAAAATGTCGTTAAAACTGAATTTAACAACATCACTTAGAAAGTAATGTGCTTTATTCCAAAATTATTTTAGCATTTTGATATTTTAAGGGAAATTTCGTTTTTGATGAAAATTTTGAAGTCAATTTTGATTCTTATTGGTCTAAATGTTTTTTTTTGTCTAAATGAAGTAATTCTCCTTTCATCTCTCACATTGTACACATTTTTCGAAATGATTCACCACTTTCGGTCAATCAATAGACACAAGGGGAAAACTAGGAAAATAAAAAGATATATATAAATGATAAAAAAATATTTTCAGTTTCAAGTTTGTTTTCCAGATATTTATACATATATATATCTTTATTCTGATAACCTTTGTTGATACATTGATATACAGATAACAAATTAAATACATACATAATACACAATAAGATACAATACAATACATAATAAGAAAACAGGTATATACAATATTTACAAACATAGAGAGAGTTACATTTTTTTTTAGCCACGAGGGCAGACATTTTCATTGATATATCTTATAAAGGTGCAAAGTTTTTTTTATTTTTTATTTTTTTGTCAGATTCATCAAAGTGCCAAATTTCAGAATATTACAATTTATAAAGTTTTTTTTTATCTATACAAGTCTTTCTTTTTTCACTGAAACAACTACATTTTAATAAATAATGGAACTCATCCCCAAGATCTGCTGTGTTGCATAAATTACAAGGAGCCTCCATGTAAGTTAGATTTTCATTTATCTAGGACATATTTGCCTTTCAATACAACGGTTTATCAGCTCGTCTTCCAAGAATGGTTACTAGATACAACCAATTCATTCAGTATACAGTGCCGGGTTTATCTAGAGGCTCGGCAGTCTGAAGCCTATGGCCAATGTGTATATTGTTTTTAACATTTATTGGACTTTCACACTTTTGCTGTCATGACGTACTGTACTTTCTAAACAACCCTTCAGTAGTTTTCCTTACACAGTTGCACTCCATTTCAGAATATTGTTGAATTTTAAACACCCCTCATCATCTTTGCCTTTATTCAAATTGATTAAACACATTTCCATCTTCCTCCAGTCGTGAAGGTGGGGAATGGGAAGGGCCTCAAAAGTGTAATAGCCCAGGGCTATATATATATATTTATATACCTCTCTTAATCTAAATCCGGCACTGTCAGAAGACCTTTCTTTTATTCTCAAATGTTTACGAGTTGTCTAGATTTCCGTTCGTTGAATGTACATTCGATGTTCCTCGAAATCTTTCATAGATATTATAAAGGGAAAATTATTAGAATTTCTTATGAAATATAGAACTCATGTTCAATGTAGCTGTTAAAAACATAAAGAGTTACCCGTCATATCTTATTCATAACAAATATATGGTATAGAATCGAAATAAACATTGGCTCGGTGTCCTATAAGAGGCATGAACTACTTACCCTTCACGGCTCGGTGTCCTATAAGAGGCATGAACTACTTACCCTTCACCAGCACATGGGTTCAAGCCTGGACTTTGGTGGCTCCCGTGTTTCTCATCTTTTTAGTTTTCTGTGTTTTTGTATTTTATTTGTTTTCGTCCTACGTCTTGTGTCCTAATGTTGCCCGTATCTCAGGATTGTTCATTCTTGAATGCCCCTTCTGCTGTCTGTAACGTTTATTTGCAGTTTGTTGAGATGTGTGCAAGTTTAATATAACCCTATGTGTGTGGATATATAATGGATGTGGTCGAGTAATCTAGGGTGCTGGATATAAGGGTAAGCGATTGGTGCTGCAGTGTATCAATGGTGTGAGTTCAAATCCCGTCGAAGGAAGAACAAAAAATTGTCAGCTCAAAGATCTAATTCTAACACTGTTTGGTTTAATTTTCAGACTTTTATAAATTTCTAAATTTCTAAATAAGTTTATAAATTTAACGTCTGTTTTAAACAACAAATCGATGTCAGGGAAACCCTGCTGAAGAAGGGAAGCATTTCTTCCGTTTTTGTGTATTTGCTATGACAGACAGTCCATGACAGACAGGATCACGCGCCAATGTCTGTCATGGATGAATTGACCAATCAGATTGAATATGGCGACCGAAGACGTGAAACTACGATAATGTCAGATTGAAAGCCATATTTACAACAATACACAAAAATAATTAAAACGCCAACCTTGCAAACTTATTTTAGCTACATTTCATCAAAATTGAAGCGTACACGAAACCAAATGACGTCTGATTCGTACGTTTTAAACTGGAAGTCTTCATATGACGTCATGTTGTTAATGTACCAAAGACGTCAACAACATTTCGCGGAATTTGAATTTGTGTGATTTTTAGACCAGAGATATGCAAGAATACATTTTTATGTTCAGTATTGCATTGAAGAATTACGGTATAATGTTAAAAACGGTTCTTTTCAGTAGTTCATGCATGTGTACACGGGGTCGATGCATTCACAAACTTTACATATATGTCCTTCTATCTTCTAGCATGTGGTGATCTAGTTTCGGGAACGAAATGTAAGCATAGTTAAAAACGGAAGAAATAGGTTCTTACACTCGTCTCTATTGAAGATCTGGGATTTCTTCCACTCGTGTGAGAAATTTTACGTCTTTTTACTCGTTCCGCTACGCTCCACTCGTGAAAAGACGGAATTTCTCACACTCGTGGAAGAAATCCCAGATCTTCAATAGAGACTCGTGTAAGAACCTATTAATCTTAATAACAGAAATATTGGCAATATGTGGAATACATCGAATTTTGACATCTTTCTACTTTTTTGTTTAAATATCAGCAATACATGCTCTCAGTGGCATGCAGTAGCGAGGAACCAAGACACTACATATAAGTGTTACTAGTCAGTGAAAGAACTAGTTTGAAATTAATTTATTTCTTGACGAATAACATATCAAACACATTCAGCGAAATGCGCAATAAACACATTCAGCTTTTTCTTAGTTCACATGTAGAATATATTCAATGTCGATAAAGTCGTACTTCTACTGCTTGACATAAAAAATAACTTAAGACAGGATTAAACGGCTAATTGTAGTGTGCATGATGCGATAAATAAGAAAAGAGAGTTATAATTCAGTCCGTAAGTGGCTGATAAATCAGATAGTAATCAAACAGACCACTAAACACGAAGTAAGGTTATACAAGTACATGTCAGGGGTGTAGGAATGGGGTTAGATTGGCAAAGGGGAAACCATTTGATAAAAACCGATTTTTTGCATGGAAACCTAAATAAATGTCCAGTTAACTACCAAAGTTATAGATGGTTGTCTTGAAACCAAAGTGCCTTGTTGTTTTACTTATCAGTTTTGAAAACTTGCCTCCATACTGTCCATTCCATTCATACACAAAAGTACTTTTTAGAATTTTCGGCTATAAATGCTGCCTTTCCTGATAATTTTAATTAAATATGTTATCTATATATTGAGTTAAAAATAAAATATTAATTTACAGAACTATTTCACTTGAATTTCAGACAAAATGTGGTTCTAGAATTCTGAAATAAGTTTGTCTAAAAACGGGTTTCCTCTATATTTTCACTCAGGTTTGTTCACAACTTAATTCACCGCATTCCAGCGCTTTTGATAATTTGTTGAAGGTGTTATAAGCTTTAAGGAGTCAACCTTGATGAGTTTTTTAGTTCTCAACATAAATCTGGTGAGACAACTGTGAATATTTAATGATATTCAAACGAGTAGATATTTCCATTTTAAACCTTTTTATGTCTTTTATACTTACAAGGCGTACTGAATTTCGTTATTATAACATTAAAATATTTTTTTCCTTAATTGCTTCAAGTTTTAGTATAGGTATATAGATACAAATACTCCCAGCCAACAACTGTTTTCCCCATTTACAAGCCACAAGCTGGGTCCTTAATGATTGCTTTCTAAACTTACCATTAAATATACATCTACTATTTCTTAATACTGTAAAGTTGATTTTTATATTTATAATCAATCTTCATATAAAATAAGCGAGGTGTTATTTCTTGTATTCAATTCAAGATTAAAGGATTTTTTTTTATTCCAGATCACAATTACTTTACCCTTTGATTTCTACGGTCTTAAATTGGTCAATCTATTTCACCAATCAAATGCGCCCTAGCGTACCAATCAAACGCACCAATGCGAATAATTTTACTCGGAACCATTTCAGATTAAGAGCCATCAGTAAGCATATGTTCAACACCTAACAAAAAATAATGTTTTACCGCCGTACATCTCTGATTTTCTTTTAATTCATTTTTACTGTCATTAAACGGGAGAAATTGTTACATGATTTCAAGAAGTAATCACTCGAAATTATAATGCCGGCAACATCGGCTGCATTAAAAGATCCCGTTTTATGATATAATTACTAAAACATGAGCCTCTTTTTGAACAATTAAGTAGAAACGTACATGGACAGACAGCTGTGAAATAGATAACATAAAAATGATTTTGGTTGAAAATTTCTATACAATGTAATTGAATTGGTCGTAAAATGAGAATTTATAAATAAATATCAATAACACTGAATTAATTTATAACATTAATATTTTTATTCATAATTTCATTATTTGAATGTTTCACAATTGATCCCATCGGGAACTCGTGGAAATAATTTCAGGAAAAAAATGGCCGCTAACCTCCGAGATTTACCTCATAAACAACTAGAGGATCCACATAGGCACGAGTCATCTATGTAAAATTCTAATATGACGTCCTTCTTTCGCTTTGTAGACAAACGAGCGATTTATCGATGGTATAATCTCAGTCCCACATGCGCCGGTGAATGTGACTGACTTCCGTCGTAAATGTACATGTTGATGAATTATAGTCTGCTCGAATTTGGCAGCATAAATTTTGTGCGACATTTTCCGCAAACGTAAATATAAATTACCGTCTTCCAATCAAAGTATACTACCGTATTTGTACTCTTAGACATATCAGAATCGAAATAAATCATGGAAGCCAGAATGTGTTTTGAGCTTTAACATGGGTTGGCGGATCCATGTTAAACTTAAACTAAAACTTAAAACACATTCTGACCTCCATGATTTATTTCTTAGCTCTTCACAGAAACGAAACTTTCATAATAACCATAGCGATGAAAAAATCCTTCCAATTTGACACTAACGGTAGCATGGGTTAGTCTGATCACAACAAAAAAAGTCTGGTCTATCTGACGTAACGTGTAACGTTGGAGGGGGAAAAGGGCGTTTGGTGTCTGACGGTAAAGAGTATTCACACATTCACACCATTGCATTAATCTTCTTCTTTTTTTTTTCTTTTTTCTTTTTTTTTATAATTGTTTACTTTTGTATTTCGTCTGGAAACTCAGATGATAAAGCTTTTCGTATGAGCAGAATCATCGTGGTCTGTTGAGTGCTTTTTAATCATGAATATTTACGATAACAATTCATGGTAAAAAACGAAATCTGATGTGCGTGGATTTGTTTTATATAATAATCTGGGTGGAGCCAACTGATGGTTTTCATAGAACTAAAATCTTATTTAATTGCACTTAATTTTTCAACATAATTTGTGAAGCATTTCATTTCCATGAGTGAGAAATGATTTTTTCACACTTAACAGGACTTAACAAGGCTAATAAAACCATATAAGAGTCATATTTTTCAAACAAACAAAACATTTGTGACAATTTTATTTGGCAGGATATTTTGTGATATATTACTAAATTAACATCACATCTGGTGATATTTAATTATTTGATGCTATAATTAGGTGAAATTTATACCATTTGAAAATTAATGGGCGGGACGTATCACTGTCGGGGATTGTCAATTTTGTATAAAACTGACAACTTCTAACTCCAGGTAAAATACCCCAATATTTACTTTAAGGCAACGTAAAATTCAGTGAAAACAAAATTAGGATCAATTTTAAAGAAAGGCTTGTGACAACACAATTTTTACATTACTTCTTTTCATTTCATGAAGACGTTGTTATGCAACATACTTTTATCCAAAACAGTAAGAAATGTCTAAAAGATGGGAGGCCAAATGTGAAATAAATTAATGTCAGTTTCTTTTACATGTCTTAAATGTCCAATATAAATAAGAGTGAAATTTATACAGGAAATTAGTAACACGTATTACAAAAGATTTTATAATTGGACATTTACATCTGTCCAGCCCCAGGGACTAGGGATTGGAATGATGTTTGAATATCGTTGCTTAATAGTCAATATTAATTAAATCGCAGACCGTATCCGTAAAAGAGCTGATATTCCGTAATAAAAACATGTTACTGTTGTACAACACAGATTGAAAATTTACAACAGACGTTTGGAAAATATTGCCTGATCGATTTATTATTGCTTAAAGTTCAGAGAGAGGTATTTAACTATATTCATGCATAGAACAAGCTCGACAATATAAAAAATAATAATTCAGGAATGGATGAGATACCTCTGCTACATGAAAATTATGGAAAGATGGGTTGGGAAGAAAAATGTGCGTTTGTAGCGGTTACAAAAGTTGTTGTGGTCTTTGACCGGCAAACCCGTTACCTACTATGGTCCACGATCTGGCTTTTTGTATAATAATTTAAACAATATTGATTTCGAAAATAATCAGACAATACAGTACATCAAACATAGTAATTACAATACAGGATTCAGAATATAATAATCTCACACCTGAGGATAATACCCTTTGTACACACCACATGGGTATGCAATGGGTAACTCCGCGTGGGTTGAACCCTCGGAACATCCACCAATTTTCGATTAAATTTGTACATCTACAACGTAATATTAAATATTATAAAGTGAAAAGTTTTGAATTATAGTCCTCAATTTTTTATACATTGCATAATAAGTATATGTACTTATTGGACGTTAAAATTTGCATTATATGAAGAAATTATGTGGAAAATGGCAATATTATTTTTTTTTTAAATATTTGTATAATTATTAAGTATTCTTCGTTTTATTTTGTCTTATGCCACGACCCGCTTTATTAAAAAAAAAAAGATCCTCAAACAGTTATTGTATATTACGAAAAAAAGTTTAAGCATATCAATAAAACGAACAACCATCTTTAACATCAACCCATTGAACATAAAATTATACCATGACATATGACGTTAGAAGTCCAGATCCTGACTTAGGACAGGCACAAAAATGTTGCGGTGTTAAACCGGTTAATATATTAATTTCTTACTTTATTCCTATGTGAGTTGTATATATATACCATTGGTCGCCCCGCTCTTTTACACTCTACTAAAACTACAATTAAATATTGCATTCAGTTTCTAAAATTATGCCTATCCGATCAGGTACATGTATATGGTGATATACATTTATAACGCCACATTAAAAAAAATATAATTCATGATGTCATTTATTTCCATCGCTGACACAATAAGTGTGTAACATGAGGACATTGTTCAAAATATTGATGCAAAACAGAAATTGATAAAGGCCAACATGTAAAAAAAAAGAAATAGCATCAGAGCATATAGTATACAAATGTATATCAAAATTGATTTTTAACTTAGTAAAGTCGACAAAACAGTTTAACAAGTAAAATAGGCTTTATAGAGATTTAAATCCCAACAGGATATGATATATACAATCTACCACACACAAAAAACATCCCATCACATAGTACATAATTTACTAATGTAGCTGCTGTAATGATTGCGACTATCAAATACAAAATGTTCATGAGACAAACCATACTTTACAGGTTCATAGTTTGTGGTAGTCTCATTTAAAACTTTTTTTTGCATCTAGTGACATCTTAAATACAGCCTTTAAATATTATATTTTAAATGAAGTTGACGATATGCCTCATTTTCTAATTACAGGTAGCGGAAGCAACAACAAATTAAGAACTCACAGAGATTCTGATTGTGAAATTAATGACACTTCTTGTGACGAAAGAGATACAGAAATTGACTGTGATGACCTCAACGACACATCTACTGAACTTAAATCAATACAAAGTACCGGAAACGGAAGTGATTCGGCAAATGTAAAATCAAGACGACGAAGGACTGCTTTCACTAGTGAACAGTTACTCGAACTGGAAAAAGAATTTCACAGTAAAAAGTACCTCTCACTTACCGAAAGATCTCACATAGCACACAATTTAAAACTCAGTGAAGTTCAAGTTAAAATTTGGTTTCAAAACCGCAGAGCGAAATGGAAGCGTGTAAAAGCCGGAATGGTTCATGGGAGAACCGGAAATGACATGTCAAACAAACCGAAAATTGTTGTCCCAATCCCCGTTCATGTAAATAGACTAGCTATTCGAAGTCAACATCAACAGTATGAAAAAACAATGAAGCAAACCTCGCCATGTTGAAAATCTTTAATTGGGACTTCAGGATGAAAATTGTTGTTTTGACAAATAGAAACGAATTTGCTTTAAAATGGGATCCTTTGTTACAGTGATTTGTTTAATTGTGGGTATTTATTTGTGACGTCATTGTTTTAATACATTAAAATGAATAAAACAAGAAAAACATCCTGCTGATCAGATGCACATGCATGCAAAAATAAAACGGATGTGAAAGTGACCAAGAATCGTGAACATGTGTCAGTTTACGAAAACCATTCATAATACAATGTATTGTTCATATGAATTTTATGTAGGCCGTTCTTGTATTTTGTCCAAGAGCTACCATGTATGAATTATTGAATTATTAAAATTATATTTAAAATTGTGGACTGTGCAACTTAGTGAACAAGGTTACTTTATATTTTGAAGAAAAAAAATATGGCAAAATGTACTGCGGGTAACTTTCAAATTTTGGCGCTTCTTTGAAAAAAAATAACAACACAAAAATCATCAAAATCAAAAGTCAAATGATATTTTTCCATGATCGCTAAAATACATAATGCAAAATATTGTTATACATATCTTCCTGTCAAATCGCTAAATTTTACTTCTGCCAGATTTACCCATAATTCAATAGGCAAGATGGGAATAGGACTTTCCGTTGTTTGTTGAAAAACTAGAACAGAAAACCATGCGAAATTTAAGGTATCTGTTAGAAGGGCTGTCATTTTGTCTCTCGATTTTTGCCTAAATTTCGAATAATATTTCATCATGCTCACATACGTCTGATTCGTAATAAATTCATAAAGAACAAAATCATCCAGACACTCCACACCGAAAAACAATTAAATGGGTGTTCTCAAACAGAAATAGAAGTGTATATCACTCTGCATTTCATTCTAGCGTTATACCTTATAAGTGTTTAAAACCACTTTCAACAAAATTTCAATTATATCATGACAGTAAGCGGCGGGAACTGGACGAATCCACAAACCTGCCGTTCGTTACTAGCAAATATTATCACATAAAGATGTATCAAGTACACATCACCATATTCAGAAAGCCAACTAACAACTTTTGTGGTGATAAGCATGGGTTGCCTGAACGTCTACCATCTAAAACCAACATATTAATCAATTAGTCAAAGAGGATATGCATCGATATAAATGAAAATGAGCTTTACACTTAGACACAGATTAAAGTACAAGAATAGGGTTATATTGTTGTTTTACATTTCAGAGTCGCAGTTTGGTCTTCAACGACGGACATTACTCAAACCCTAAAATGGGTGTAAAATGCATCATAGCCCACAGTTGACCACTTCTCCTTATCATAGCCCACAGTTGACCAGATCTCCTTATCATAGCCCACAGTTGACCAGTTCTCCTTATCATAGCCCACAGTTGACCAGTTCTCCTTATCATAGCCCACAGTTGACCAGTTCTCCTTATTCAATATACATTTAAGTAGGGACAAATAGTTTAATCTATTTATAAACCTAACACAATCTAAATCTGTCACTGAGTTGTGGATAATGATTCACGTTTACAAGAATGAGTCAAATTCAAAGGTCAATAAAAAATATACAAATTACATAAAACTGTAATGAGCTTTTGAATCGACTACAAATATAAAATAAAAACATATGGCAAATATAGGAGACATACATACGACATGTATACAAGATATATCTGATCATACTTAAAACATGAGTTTTAAAAATTCAAGACAGTTGAATTATAATTAACAATAAACTATAAGAAAAGTCTGAAGATGCCATAGAGGTAACTAGTAGCAAGATAATCTTAGTACGAACAGTACTTTTACCAACAGATAATGGAACAAGAGACAACACATCGACCCACAAAACACTGCATGGCTAGGGACCGTTTCACACTTAATTTAAGGAATGAGTCATTGTCATTGTTGTAATCCCTACTGTGACTGTGAAATGTAGAATAGCAATAAAAGCGTTGTTTCTCGACTTCACGTATAAATGTATTGTTGGTTACTCTCTCATATTCATTTACATTCACATCCTTTCTCACTATCATAAAAACTAAAGATTGAACAACATGTTTCTTAGTGTATACCGGATGTTATCTCAGATACTCCGTAAGAGTAAGCAGCTCGTTCCTGCTCGACTAGTGTTATTCGGCATTTACTGGTATTAAAATCGGGTAAATCATGAACGAGAAAAGTAGGATTTGATTTAAAGGTTTGATTTATTGTGTTTAACGCTATTTTCAGCAATATTTCAGTCATATCATGGCGACCAGTTTTAATGGTGGAATACGCCGGAGTACCCGGAGAGAACCACCGACCATGGGCAAGCAACTGGTAAACTTCATCACTTGTGGCTGTAAGTCGAGTGCACCATTTTTTTGTTATTTACAAAGCCGGACGCGAACCCACGTCGTATTGGTGACAGGCTTTTATGAGTTGTTAGATAATCCAACGACCTAACTCAGTGAGCCACAAGGGTCCCAGGAAAGAAGGATAGGATTGTTATCACGACAAATGGAATATATCCGATGTCATATGTGAAACAAATGTACCGTGACGGTTAATGCAATCATGCTCACAACCGTAAAATATTTGATGTGGTGCCTTTAACTTTACCACTGCAAACCCTTGGTTCAGTAACTTACTTGTTAGCACTAACCCTCTAAAGAGGAACTCCTGATGAGGTCGACAATATAACCATCCACAACACCACTATTAACTCATCTGGCAAATGTCAAACTGCAATGGTCGACAACAGTACGAACAACACGAACCATTTATTTAGTAAATCCCGAACTATAATGGCCGACAATACAACACAAACCATTTCTCTTGCATGCCTCAAACAGCATTGGTCGACAATGTAACCAACTACAATACTAATAACTCCTTTGTCAAACCCCAAACTGTAATGGTCAGCAATACATATGTAGTAACAACAACAACTGTAATGGTCAGCAATACATATGTAGTAACAACAACAACTGTAATGGTCAGCAATACATATGTAGTACCAACAACAACTGTAATGGTCAGCAATACATATGTAGTAACAACAACAACTGTAATGGTCAGCAATACATATGTAGTAACAACAACAACTGTAATGGTCAGCAATACATATGTAGTAACAACAACAACTGTAATGGTCAGCAATACATATGTAGTACCAACAACAACAATGTATTTGGCACACCTCAAACAGTGATGCACCCATATAGTACTGACCACAACAACATGAACTACTCACCTGGTAAACCCTTAACTGTAATTGTGTACAGATACCGAATCAAATGGGCAATTAAACACCGTACATCAAGGGACAGACAATACAATGGCCAAATGAAAAGGGACAAAAAAATACTAACAATTGTTGGCAAAACATAATAGAAAACTAAAGATTGAGCAGCTCGAACCCCATCACTAGCTGTGTGTGATCACAGAATTCCCCCCGGAATGATGAACCCCATCACTAACTGTATGTGATCACAGAATTCCCCCCGGAATGATGAACAGTTCCTGTTCCGTTCTTGACACCAGTAGCGTTAGTCATGTTAACAATCCGATGATAAGTCAAGCACGGGGTAAGAAGTGCTGTACTGTCTGTGACCACGACAAACGGAAACTATCCGTTGCCTTCTGTGAAACAGATATTCCGTAACGATTAACAAATCACAATTACGACCGTACAATTTGCGAACTTTACCACAATAAAACCTTGGTTCAGTAGCTTGCTTGCTAACAGCAACATCGATCATGGAAATCCAGATAAGAAACACAAGTTTCGTGTACAAATGTAGGGACGGCCATGTTTCTACGGAAATAATTAAAAGCATCTCATATAGGTGGTATTTTGTCTCTCTACACGAGATTCACAAGAATAACCAAGGAAACAGCAAATCTCGAACAAATACAGTGTTGATCCTTTGTTTGTTTTTCCCGTTTGTCAAAAATGTACCTGACAACACTGCTTTCTTGTAAAAAATTCATATATTTGGATTTTTACAAAATATCACTACACATAAATACACTCTTCAGTGATTTCTGCCTTGATATGACCTTCTTAAACATAATCTTCTATATCATGTGGGGGGCATTATACAAATTCTGAAAAGTCGCTCACGTGTAATCTAATGGACTCTTAAGATCATAAAGCAATAAATATTTCTAAAGAAATATGTTATCACCATTCTTCCGATATTAAAATTATTTGATGACAAATAAGCGACGGTAAATTATAAGAAGAATGGGAGTTAACTCTGTTTTCCATTTCAGTTATTCGTAATAAAACCCTGGCGTCAAGTGAACAACGATCTCTCTTCGTCGTTTGTGCTGTTTTTCATTATGACTATATCTATTAGAGTGCGGTTAAGGTTTTTAAAATATTCGTTTCATAATAAACCTAAATAACCATGCAATAATGAAATTCTGATTAAAAAGGCGTGTTGGAATATTCTGCGTGATAATACTTTATTTCGACCTTAACCACTATCTAATTTTCATATTAAAATATTTTGTCTGGATTATCTCAAATATTCATTAATATGCAAATCCGTATGATATTCGGAAAGCCATGGATGATAGTGGGTATTATAGCAAAAATACACATCTATTGACAGTATGGTACTCCGTAGTTGAAGGGAAAATGTGGCACATTACAAAGCGAAGTAGTTGCAATATCCAGATTGGCTCGGAAATAAGAGTAATAACAAAATTACCGAACTCCGAACAATCTTCCAAAGGGAAAGTCAAAACTCGTAAGTATATAAACATACAAAATCAGTCAACAACCGGAAAACTGTGAAAACCGTAATGACCCTGACTTGGTACAGGCATTTCCAAAGAAATGGTGGGTTGAATCAGATTTTAAGGCGCCAAACCTCCCGCTTTCATTATGGTTCAAAATTAGGATTACACAATCAAAATTAATTGTTAATTTGTTCTTTTTGTATATTTTGTTTTATCCAACGAGTCACTTAGAACATCCCGTATCTTGTCACAACAGACAATCTTTTATTGATATTCGTAATCTCTCTGTACTCTACATACAAGTCCAATGTATATTGTTTTTTAAATTAAGAAATTATAATACATGTGCACTTTAATATTGTCATTTAAGCTTATGTTTACAGCTGGTGACAAATACAAAGTAAAGATCATAAAACATATGCAAATTTAACAACAATTATGATGCAACATTTGTAAACGTTAAACGTTATTTACTAACGAATGATTTCACACATTGAGTGGATCTATATTGGTTATCAATGAATACACGAGAAGGTAGATATTAATGTAATTTTTCAAAGAAAATTGTTTCGAATGTCAATAATATTTCCTTGAGATGTTGGGGATAGTATTGTGGGAAGAGTCCTCTTTGTCGAGTCTCTGGGATCGGGCACGGACTTGAAAACACTATTGTCGCCCTTTCACCACGGACAGGAAGAGTGTACGATGTCCTTAGCGTTGAATGTCTGGGAAGTGGTGGTGGTAGTTGGATTCATACCAGTCCAAGCACTGTGTTTAAATAACCAGTCGTTTCATTGATCGGCATATTATAATTAAATTTATAGTACACCTTCATGTAAAACATATCGGCCAAATTTGCAAAAAACTTACGTTTGCTGCAAAAGGATTTCAGAAGTTACACACCTTGATTACTTTAGCTTGGTTTGTGGGTATAAATCATTACTTTCAGCAAATGTTTGCTAAATGGTGCCATAGAAAAAAACAAAAAAACGAACCGACTACCTTAGGTAGGTATCTGGAAACGCTAACACCTGAGGTAAGTATCATTGAACGAAATTAAGCAAGTTGTGTTAGGCTTGAGGTCAGATTTCAACGAGCTCAAACAATCGGTCAACAAGTACCCGTATTCACTTTGAAGATAGAAAGCGACATTAGACTTGTTGGTGAATCAGCTTATTCTTTATGTCCTGATCAATCTCGAAAACGGTAATTGGCGACAACATACAGTAGATGTACATGTTTACCACTTCAAGAAGTAATATCAACTGTCATAATCTTCTTGTAGGCAATAAAATAAAACACAAAAATACTACACTGTCGGAACAGTTCCAAAATACTACACTGTCGGAACAGTTCCAAAATACTACACTGTCGGAACAGTTCCAAAATCCAATAGAAAATCATAGAAAGATGCGAAATCAATAACCCTAAGACATAAATACATGACCGTCCACATCTCTGGCTTGGTACAGGCATTTCAATAAAAAAAAAATGGCGGCCTAAATTAGCCTTGAACCTGAACTTAAAATACCGATCAAAACAAACACTGTCTTTATGGTTTCGAATGACACATATAAATGGAAAAGTAACATTCATTCTAGGCACACTTGAAACTCTGAATATCAAACATGGTGTTGTTTTTTAAGCATACATTTCATCATTTTAACGTCAAGTAAAGGAGTATACTTCAGTTTTATCCACATCGAGAACAAATAAATTATGTGGGTTAAAAGATGGCGCTGAAATGTTCATATGAGCGGAAATTAAGATAATGTAATGGATAGGACCGAAAATGCTGGCTTGCAAAGGGCCATCAACGACAACTCGTAAGGAACTGTCACTCGTTACCAGCCTCTGCAAGTTGTATTTTACGAATAGGAATGTGACACTCAACATACACGAGGCACCAATGTGATTCATATGATCATATCTCTTACATAATAAAAGCGTAGATATATACAATATACGTACATTGTCGGTAAATATAAAATTTATTTGTACGAGTTTTTAGAAACAGGCAGAGTAGCGAGCCTTAGGCGAGCTTTTCAGGTCTATTTCGCAGCGAGTACAAATGAATTTTATATATAACGACAATGTACGTATTTTGTGTTTATCCTGCAATGTAAAAAAAAAGTCGGAAAACTTGTCAGATTTAAACAAAAAGGACAGAAACAAGCGTCATTCCTCGCCTTTCATAAATGTTGTCAAGGGTGTCTTCTTCGTGGTCCGCGTTACATTAGTACCAGTTTCATACTTGTCTGCGCCCTCCGCTGTACATAGCTACAGGGTAACAGGAAAGTGTATTCGTAGGCTGAAAAGTTTATTTGTATAGTACGAAAAGTTTATTCGTATAGTACGAATAAAGCAAAAATTTATTCGTATAGCATATTTGTACAGCAAATGTATTGATTGCAGGATAAATCAAATTTATTGCGCACGACGCATTTCTAGAATAACCTTCATCAAGTACGCTGGTAATTACAAAAACTAAAAACTGAAATTTATTAAATATTTAATAACTTTAAATAACTTTAATTTCTAAGATTTTATTAGTACACTCAGACAAATGAAAATATGCAACATGAGGTTATATGACATGTACAAATATGAAGAGAGAAAGAAGCATGTGAACATAAACATGGGATTCCCACATAGCTCCCACTATAAATATCCCTTTATGAGCCCCATCATTATCAATGCAGTAGAAGTAATTAATGAAATCAATAAGTAAATGAATGATTGTAATAATGCATACACCTTATTGTAGTGTATGTAACATGCATTGGGTGGATAATTCATCAAAGTGCCTGGCTAGTGTAATGCTATCCTCTAGCCTTCCATGTCGCTTCTTCTTCTCAATATCTTGCCTCCTGTTACAGTTTCACATGATTTCACAAAGACTGTACCTGGTAAGAGTGGTGTCTCTGTTACTGCTTTCACAGAAAATGGCTTCCTATCAGCTCTCATTTTAATTAGATATCGCTGTCGTTCGGATTTAAATCAAAAATACAAATCAATATTAGTGAAGTCTTTCCATATTAGTTTAAACAGAGCTTTGTCTGGTGTGTCAGATTGCTTTCATCTTTTGATCAATTTAGTCGACATGATTCTAAAAGATTCTTGCTGATTGGCCAATCAAAGAATGAGAGAAATCAACAAAAGAATTAATTTCACTTCGCTTTGCCTGTTATCCGGTTGCGTGCGTCTTTCTTCGTATGCTATCCTTATTGGAAACAATTATATAGATGAAGATATTGGTTGTGCTTTCATAGGAATTAGCTAATTTCAAATCATTAAAATTGAATAAAGCTTTAATTACATGGGCAAATTTGTAAAAATAAAGGTTAAGGTGCGTTTATCAGCAATTACTAATGCATATATGAGATCTTGAAGTAAGCATTCAATTTCTACATTTGAAAGAAAGTGGAAATCGCAGCCTTTTTTGGACGGATCACTTACGACAATCAATCAGGTTTACGGTTGGGTATCACTTAACGACATATCAACCTCATTTATGGTAAAGTGTTCGTTATGGGAAATGGCAACATGATAATAAGAACATATTGCACTGCAGCACTATCGACAATCTGGCTTTTTGATCTGTGAAGTATCTTGTGATGCTGAAGCATGTACATTTTTTTTATTTAGATCGCCGAGTACTGTTCTTACATGGTCATGACAGAAAAAGAGCAAACACAATGCCAAAATGTACACGCATAGCAAAACGAACTAAATAAAATAAATCCCTTATATTTTGTCAGTGAACCTCTAACCCACTCCCCAATATACAGTACCTGTCATTGTTCATACCACGACTAGGACTTGAAAATATAGAAATAAAGAGAGAATTTCAAATAATTGTACTAAATAGAGAAATAATATAGTTTCTCATCTCACTGTGATTGCTAATTAATAATTTGTTTGTTTGTTTCCCATCCTGAACTTCTGAATGTTACGTCTACATTTGAATTTGCATATAATTTCCAGCTTGACTATAAAATAAACGTTAGAGAAAACCGAAGGGGAAATCAGGAACTAACAATCCAGAGAAACAGGAAACATTGGGTACACAAGACACGGGACGAAGACAAAACAATCGCAGAAAATAAAACAGATGAACAACACGGACGCCACCATAAACTGGGAGTTAACCCAGGCATCGGCGAAGGGCAATCAACCCCTGCCCCCTCAAGACAACCCCCATGCTACTTACATAGTCAATATTTGTTGGACACCACTATACGTAAACAAACACAAATAACGTAAATAAGACATGAGGTCTTATACAAACAACTGAAGGTAAAGCCGAACCGGACATCGGTTTACGTTGTAGACATCACAACACGGAACTCAGAACGTACAGACATATGATATCTTCCATTCTTTTTTAATCACATAACTCTAAAATTGCCATCATTAATTTTAGTCTACATAAACCTAGCAACATGAACAATCTATAATAGTCATAGGGAGAGGACAGTACATAAGTTGTGATAACTTTATGTCCAATCCCATTGCTGTTTTATTTGCAATAAAATAATATTATATAATACTATAGTCATAACACTTGATAAAGCATAGATGCACTCCTTGAATATATTGTAGACATTGTATGCAAGATGTTACACTAGCACAGCGCGTAATCCCGTATGTTTAACTAGCACAGCGCGTAATCCCGTATGTTTAGTTTAAACATATTTTATTTGCTCAAATATGCAAAAAGGATAAGACACAAGTTAAACAAACTTATGAAGTCTTCTCCTATATACTATAAGTTACAACATTATTTGATAGAGCATGCATGCATATGAATATATATTACATTAATATGTGTAAATTGAAGAACAGAGAATGAAGAAAGGAATTAGAGAAAGAGAGAGAGAGAGGGGTTGGTGGTGATGGTGTGTGTGATTGTTCATTTGGTGAACCACTTAAACAAGAAAACTTTCAGACCTCTTTATATATTCAAACACGTGCTTAAAAATAATTTCGTAATCCCGTATGTTTAACTAGCACGATGCACATCTTTAGATGAGCTTTAATTATTTGGTAGGACTCGTGTAATGTTAACATTCCAGGATTCTAATGTAGAGTGAGTGAATGGTTGTTTTTAACGCCAACTCGGCATTTTTTTCAGCTATTAGTGTAAGCATATTTTATTAAGTAATTCAATAATACAATACAAGCATGAATATGTACAAATTATTCAGATGCATCATTAATAGGATTCGGAAACAAGTTACAAAACTTATATTAATCCGTTTTCAGCTATTCCATGGCGAGATCAATTTATTTTCAATGAGATGATGATGATGCGGTCCACTTTGTACTAGACCAACACCCTTGGTTGGATTTTTATAGTGAAACAACTGAAACAACAGTCAACGAATAACATATCGCACCACTTGGGAACATTATACTGATTCAGGGCCAACCAGTCTTTACTCTTTCTCTCTTAATACTACGGAGAGCAACAAATAACAATTTTCCAGTCTGTGGTTTGTCCCGATCGGAGCCAGAACCCACGAACTACCGCACTCGAGGCGAGCACGCTAACAATTACACCATCGATGCAGATGATTCTGATGTAAAAAGAACATGAAAAGAAAGAAAGAACTATAGATAGGATGCATGACGGGTGGAGCAAGAATTACTGTCGCTCAGTCCGGTGCACACCTTTTTGCAGTGGGATTCGTGTTGCTCATTCTTAAGTTTTGTCGACCTCTGTTTGTCCATTTCATTTGGCCATTGCATGATTTGTCCTAAGATTAATGACTTCCGTTTATCCCTTTCGAGTCATCACGTTTTTTGTTGTTTTTTATTTATTTTTTTTGCTGTTATTCATATTGACAGACTTCAATAATGTGCTTCACTCACTAAGGGATCGACCATTTGATTTTATTGGGACAAGAGCGCCGTCTGCTATCCTTATTGAATATACTTTTTTCACGAAATCTACCAGACTGACTTGCTATTTATTACGTTATGGTGTCCTAGTTTGTTTTCTTGGGGTAGGACATATTTGCTAATTACAGGTTCTGGTTATGTTTGTCATCTCTCTGGCATTCTGACATTCTGCAGCACATTTCTTAGTCTGATTTGTTATGTCTTGAAATGCCATCTTTGCCCCCAGTAAAAATCATTGGTTATACCTTAAAGTAAATGCTTTCTGAGATTAGCGATAGTCTAAACGCTACATAATCACCGGATGTCACTCGTGGAACAGAAACGTATTACCCTTCCGGAGCACCTGAGTTCACCCCCGGTTTTTATTGGTGTTCGTGTTCCTCGATGTTTAGTTTTATGTGTAATTTTTTGTAGATCGTTGTTTGTCCTTTTGTACTTTTTCTTTTAGCCACTGTGTTGTCTGTTGTTCTTCAATTTACGGATTCTGGTTAATCCTTTGGTATCTTCAAACTCGTCAACATGAAGGCGGCCATTATTTAGTAGAGGTAGAAGTACATGTTTGTTATTATAGCAAACAATGATAGTGTGAAAATGTTTATTTATTATATTATATTATGCATGCTCAATAGTTAATATATCAAATATCAGTTAAGGATTAAAATATTACTAAAAAAGCGACAGGTTTTAGGCTTAACAATTTAATGTAAATGAACCGGGTAAAAAGCTGGACATTTAAAACATTCTGTAGGTGTCAAATTCAAAATCATTTTACACCCTCAAGACCCAGATAATATCAAGCTGGTGGGAATACTCAATATGGCTGATAGAATATTGTGGTCGTAAATTGTTCACGTGACATGGCCATAATCAGATATGTTAATAGGGAATTTAGTCACTTCATGGTTAAATCGACCTAAGGGTTACATATGGATAACATACGATACTAAAATATTAGTTAAATCAAGAAGGAAATATATAAATACTGTGCGGTTTCATGATACATGCGTTAGCATCAACAAGCACAGCATTAAGCATTGGAAGGCCCTCGGACGGTCACCCGATCAATCGATCGCAAATATATTTTATAAATTAAAATGAATATCCAATGCACAAACAAATATGCAACCAAACAAACAAACAAACAAACAAAATCAAAACCACACAAAAGCAAAAAACAAAACAAAACAAAACCAAAACAAATACGAAAAACCAGCATCAAAACTAAGATAAAACAAAATAACACAAACTTAATGACCAACAAAATAACACAAGAAATAATTGTTCCGAATCATTGATCCTGATGAAGATGGTATAGATAAACAAATGTTTGCTTCTTTGACCAATATTTTACCAGGTTGTATGTACTTGTTTATCAATTGTTTCATCAATTGCAAGGAATACATCAACTTTAAATCAGTATTTCGTCAGTGAAGACGCGAGACCTCATTTTAGCAACAAACCATAAACTGTCTAATCATATTTCTACGCCATTTTATTTTTTACCGGAAATCAAAAATAAAAATGTTGTATTACAGAAACGGAGCAAAATATATTCTGATTCCAAGGTGGTGAACAGTCCATACATATGCTTACAATAAAATATGGATAAAAATGTTTGATATGAATTGCTGCTTTATATCAAACACTTAATAACCGTATTATATGCATACATGTTAAACTTTGCCTTCTGGGAACAGATACTATCATACTCGAAAAGGCATTGAACGGCGTGGTCATAAACGCTCGTGTGACCTGGTCATTATCAGATTGCTGGAGCACAAAATTGGTGATTAACAATGTAATTGCTGCAGGTAAATTAAGAATGTGTAAGATATCACTTAAATAATCACATGAACACGTGGTAATTCTATCAGATTACCGAATCATAAAATAATGAAACAATGAATACTCCCTAAAAAAATAATGAAGTAATAAATACTCCTTAAATTAAATATTGTTTCATAAGATGACCGTTCATGAGTCCATTATTTGTCATTTTAAAGACCCATGTGGTTGATTCATTTCAACACAAAACGATATTGATATAAGTGAACATAAAATAAAATGTATTTCGAACCCCGAGTAGAAATCAAAAGTTAAAGAAAACTCCTTCACTGTTGTGATTTATCCTGAAGGACACATGCAAATTTCAATTGACATATCAACTGAACCCACATCCCAAATTTATTTAGGGTATTATTCTTATTATAGAAATTTACAATCTCTAAATAATGCAATTAATAATAAAACTAAGAAGATTTTGAAGATACCAAAGTGGCAATCAGAATCCATGAATCGAAGAAGGACATACAATACAAGTAGAACGTATCACGTGGTCATTTGTGACACAGATATTCCATAAAGGTCAACCAAGTCATGGTGGCGACCGTAAAACTTTCGAAGTGATGACTTCCACTTACCCAATAGAAACTCTCATGTATATATGACCATAGCTGATTTTGGCTATACTGTTTAGACCCTTTGGTTTACTTGCTCCAAGAGATTTTAAATGATTTGGTTTTCCAATCTAGCAGCTATGTCAGCTTTATTTACTACTCTTACTCACAAACACAATAGTTCTGGAATCAAGATGATGATGATGATGACGTCAAAGAATATGCGCAATACAAGGGCCAGACGAATAGTGTGATGCTATTCCCACAGCATGTCGGACGGAAAGACTCTATTATTTTATTACTGTGCATCAGTAGCAATATTACATCATCATCAGCGTGTGGAGTTCACATTTCACACAACTCATACGCTATTCTAGAGCTTGTGTCCAGTACAGTGGTTGTCTGGACAGAACCCAGCTGCTGACGCAAATGTTACTCAAACAAGGCTACGTTGCTCCTATGTTGAAGTTATCGCAACAAATATTCCACGGTAGTCATCACAATCTGGTTGAACTTAACGAAATATCCATATCTCAAATGACAATGGTATTTTACATTTTACGTAGATGTTTTCTTTCCCCTATCACTGCCAATACCTTTACCGGACATGATTTCATATATTAATAACACGGTGGGAGTCTTATAAGGAGCTGGAACTGCTTACCCTTCGTGAGTATCTGAGTTCACATCTGGTTTCTTGGTTGGGCCCGTGTTGCTCATTTTCTAAACAAGTTTCTTGTGTTGTCCTATTACGTTTCTTTATGTTTAGAATTCCGTGTCGTGATGTCCGCTACGTTTTCCGTTTTAAAACGATGTTCGATTCGTCTTTACCTCCAGTTGTCTGTAGGAGGGCTGATGTTTTGTTAACTTTATTTGTGTTTGTTTGCATACAATGGTGTTCAACATATATTGTGTTGTTTTTCTGTTTTGATTTCCTTCGTCTTGTATACTCTATGTTTGCCAGTTTCTCTGGATTGTCCATTTTGGATTGCACCTACGGTTTTCTCTAACGTTTTTTAGTAGTGTATATAATAATTGAAAATATCAGTCATGCTAATAATGGTACATGCATATGTGCTTGGGGTATGTTAGCTGAACATTTTTAAATTGTGGGTGATGGGATAAGTTATATACATTTTGTATTTTAATCGTTAACAGAATAATAATTGTCTAATGTTTTGATGTGCACTGTTATGCTTCATTTACTATTAACTCTTTACTTTTTAATGAATTTAAGACTTTTAAACCATTCCTCGACTTGTACACCATATCACCGATTTAGTTAGTTTATTTAAATTTGCCAACTGATCAATTACGGGTCTCTTCTATGGCTACACCTTTGCCCACTTTTTAAAGTATGTAGAACATGTTTATATTTGTAAATAATGTTGTCATTTTTAACAGTGCAATACATGAACCCTTATGTACGTGATTGTTTATATACATTCTCGGCAACTTTATTTTCAAAAATCTAATTATTCCAATGTATTTTATATTTGTAAATAATGTAGTCATTTTTAACAGTGCAATACATGAACCCTTATGTATGTGGTTTTTTATATACATTCTCGGCTACTTTATTTTCAAAAATCTAATTATTTCAATGTATTTTATATAAGTACAAAATGTACATACATGTACAATAAAACCAAGACACGTTACCAAGTCATTAAACAATCCCTTGGATCAAAAAATCAAATTCCAACAGACAGAACGTGTTGATAACACCTGGGTAGCACATCATTCTAATCCCGCACAAAATGACAGGTACGCAGTAAATTGGTTGATAATTATTTAAACTTCGTGTTTAAATTTCTTAAAATACACGACCATGTAATTTGACTCCTGATAAGCTGCTCGTTGTGACAATCAATGGCTAAAACCCACTTCTCAATATTTCTAAGGAGGAATTTTCACACTTATAACGTTCTTGAGTACTAATTAAGTGCCAGATCTGTACCTACTTGAAGCAAAGGTAACATAATGATAAATAAACTTAATTCAAGTGGGGTAAACGACATCACCTTTAATTAAGATCGTGCTGACTCATAATCTAAACGTATTTGGCGGGAATTTGTTTTAAAAGGCGGAAATAAGTAAACCTACCCCCATTTTTGATGTAACGCTGATGAAAGTAATTGATAAGTTTGATTTCGTTGACAGAACATTGACCATTCAATATCAACCCGGTTACTGAACGTTTCTTATCTTAAAATATTTACTGGAGTCATTTTTAAAGCCTAAATATATATAATAAAGACATACATAATATCAAAACTGACTGACGGATATTAACAAGTGTTTTCTCTTAACATTAGATAAAAAGAGGCTAAGATTTTAAACTGTCATAATTGTTTATCTGAAATTGTATAATCTAAATTAAAATAAAACAGACATTTATGACATAAAGCATTCATAAATGAGCAAATTTGTTGATATACATTGCCAAGTACTCCCTTTACACAGATTCAAGGCACCCCAACATTCCTCATTAATGTCACCTTATAGTGCTTATGAACAGGGCCGGCCTTAAGCCAATTGGGCCTCGCGCTGGGATTTTCTACTCTCGGCTGCTCAAGTACACACAACAACACACTGCAGGTCTTACAGAGAACAATTGGGCCCTCACATCCTAAGGCCGACCCTGCTTATAACTATTTATGCTTGGAATGCTGTACATGTGTAGCCAACGTTATCAGTCTTGTATTCTTCATTTGAGACAAAATACCAATAGGAACCTTTTCTACTTATGCAATCAGTGGATAGCAACCATTAAAGTTGTTAATTCTAATACCACATATTGCGGAGTGTATTCGATACAACTTAATGTGATAAAGTTTGTTAGTGACTTGGGGCAGGTTTTCTCGGTGTGTTCACGTTTCTCCCACTTTTGATTTTTTAGAATACAGCTAGAGAAAATATTTGTGGGAGAAGCGATGTAAATAATGTGGAATTAGATTTACAGTGGATCCAGTATAAATAAAACTTCATATTTATATCTATATTTCTGTTTCCTCCAACAGATAGCCTCGCAATAACTGATATATCACTGAAAGTTGCTTTAATCATTTATTGCAAAAACAAACAAAAACAAACAAACAAACAAACAAAAACTAAACAAAACAAAACAAATCAAACAAGAAAAAAACTGTAAGACTTCGACAGTGATAATTTGAACTTAGAGTACCTTATGATCAACAATGTATACCAAAACATGGGACACAACGTGTTCGTCGGTTTATTTAAATGGGATTGGCAAAAACTAAAAGCTAGAAATTGAAAAGATAATCGGTTATACAATTTGCAAGTAACATTGCGAATTATCACACCTGTAAACATTTATATCTATACCTGTGTCATTACAATTTACCAACAAATGTGCCTCTTTTTTTCTCTACTGGACAATAAGAGATGATTCCACTGGGTTCTTTTTCGCTGAGTTAATATCAAGACAGTGGTCCTACATCGTTAATTTAACAATGCAATCTTAAGTTGTTAATCTTGGAATATGAATTAATATCAATATTATAAAGAAAAGCATGTTTGTGCTTAGCCTAAAACAAAAAGAACAGGTATTTAGTCTGAACACGCACCTTGTAACCTCTCAGTCACATTAACACTTTGCAGACTACGACTTGGACGATGGCGCCACCACCAGCAACGCATTGACTTCAACCCCAGCATCATCTATGAAATCGACAGTCATTAACAGGACATTTCAATAACTCTGCTGTATAAATTAGAATTAAGAGTTCAATATGATGTAGATTACGTTAGGAACTAATCGCTATTGTTTACGGTATATTTTCATCGAATGTTTTCAGACAAATATTTTTTTTTTCGATTTACATTAACAATTTTTAAACTTCTATTTCACATTGTAAAAATGGAGAGAAAAAATAATATGAACGTTGGTATTTTAGATAATAATTGTTGAATTAATCAGGACTGCTTGATTACCGAGTAATTATACTACAATAGTATCTATTGAAACGAAAACATGGCATTTTCCACTTTGAGTGGATCATAATTCAATATGCTAATGCAACATTTTCTCTAAAGGAAGTTCTTTTCACTATTTCAACTCTATATGCATCTTATAGTTAGAGATAAATGTATATAAAAATAAAACTTTATTTGATTGGTTAAATGAATCGAGATTTTAAGCACTATTCAAGTGCGAACGGATTAAGAAGAGGCTATAAATAGAAGGATGACAAACAACACAATGGCAAAACAAAAGGACAAAAAGACAAACAATAAACAATGATCTGCAAAACATTCCACAGAAAACTAAAGATTGAGCAACACGGATCCAACTACAAACCGGGAGTTAATTCGGGTGCTCCGGAAGGCTAGCAGTTCCTGTTCCACTAGTTACACCTGTTGTGTTACTCTTGTTACAAACACGGTGATAAGTTATGAATCAGGAAAGGAACGGATTGTGATTACGACAAACGGAACATATCTGTGGTCAACTTGACCACTAGGAACCCTTGATTCGGATGCTTCTTTGTTTGCAGCAGTCCTCTGTCAAGGAAATCATGACATGGACCACAAGATCTGGAATATGGTATCAACTGATGTATATGTCTTCACTGTCAATTTCTAAGTGTATGTCAATCAAGAAATGATTAGAGGCTGACCTATCTGTATATGTGGTATCCTTTATTTCAAGCTTAATAAGATAGACGGAGTCAACATAATCACCAAACTTAGAATTATTTAGTGAAAGGACATCATCTGTATAACGAAATGTGAAACTAAGGATAAAGGAACAAGTCGACCAGAAGTGGAGCACAGTTGGTACCCATAAAAATACAAATATATAAATATGTCAATACAAATTTCGAGCATTTTGATGTGATGTCAGTTTCAGAGAACTTTTTGGTAGAAATAAAGTGATTTTAAACAAAAGGAGAGTTGTACCTTTCTAAAACAATGTGTTTATATCTACTTGTCCTTTCTGTTTTCTGACACACAAATGAAGTTATTATTTTAATGTGTCTTTTAATTTTTATTGAGGAGTAGTTGTGTAATGTAGAATTTAATGTCCAATATTTTAATGTAATTACATGAGCAGAGCTTGAGGGACCTTGATTGTAAGTACATGTACTCTAAACAGATATTTAGAATTTTTCAAGGGGCCCGGGTGGCTTAATGAGTTAGGTAGCTAGATCTAACAACTCATACAAGCCTATCACCTATACGACGTGGGTTCGCGCCCGGCTTTGTAAATTACAAAAAGGGTGCACTCGACTCGCAGCCGCAAGTGATAAAGTTTACCAGTTGTTTACCCAGGGTCATTGGTTCTCTCCGGGTACTACCGCTTACTCTACCACTAAAACTGGTCGCCATGATATAGCAGAAATATTGTTGAAAGTGGCGTTAAAACACAAAAAAAGAAGAAAAAAAAATCAGAATCCACTTCTGATTCACACCACCCTTTAGTACATAGTGTCACAGTAACTTTGAAGTCTGGCAGATCAAGTGACGCTAATACCCATAATTTCAACTCTAAATCAATTCTCACAACTATACTGTATATTCTTATTCTTAATAAGATCTTGTCATTTGTACTGTTGGTTAAAAATCTGTTTAATTTCTTATTTAAATATCGTTGATAAACCTAGTGGTCCAATGTCTGTTTACCTCCATGTGTAAAGTATAAAAGTTAAAATACACAGTTCATTATTTATACAAGGATTATCAAACTTCTATAAAAAGAGGTTTATTTGTAAGTACCACAAAATACATCACTAAGATCATTGTCGCATTAAACAGCTTGTATTTCATACTCATAGACTCAAAGTCAACAATCAAATCGATCATCGATTTTTTTAAGGAGCAATGTTGTTGGAAAACAAAAATCTGTAACAGTTACTGCAGAATATCAATCTGAAATGAAAAATAAATAGGTCTTTTACATTTCTACGAAATTGTTGGTCCGATTTATGAACGATTAAAAGTAATTAACTTTAATTATTCCAGATTATTCAATATGAAAGCATTCCAAATTGTGTTCAAAGTGTTCAATATTATACTGACGCCTGGGAAGAAAGTATCTTTATTCTCTGAAAGCTTTGAAACTGGTGTTATAATACATTTTTGTGTGAGTTCTGCGATAATTAAGATATTATGAAAAATATCTTTATTAAATTTATACTCCTTCTCTGTTATAATTTCTCTTGGTTTTCACAAACGAGTGAACAAAATAATCTGCACAGACCAATTTCTAACGAGAGCAAAATTGTCCTTTTCAGTGAAACACAATGGCGGTCTTTAAATCTCGCGACACGCAGACGACAGTTAGGCGCGAGACATGGGGTTTTCAAACGACGATAATCTCCAAAAATAAAAATATTCTTTGGAAATTTTTATTTGAATTTCTTAATATATTATGATTAACTTTGAAGTTAAATTTCCGAGTGTGAGGTTTTAAGTCGTTTAAGAAAATTTTCTCTTGGCATAAAGAGAAATATAAACTTTCACTTCATATATTTATTGTAAAAATTTTGTTGGGTGGATAATGCGGGAACGATTAAACCGCATGCTAATAATTTGTCAAAATTGTTCCGAATTATTAATATACTGATTATTGATGGGAATGAAATGAAGAAAGGAATTTTCATAATTGGGAAGGTATAGTATATTTATGACTTTATTAATAAATAATCCTTTGATCTTTGTACTTTTATTATAATTTAAACGTTAATCAAATTTGTTTTTCTCGAGAGAACAAATTTACTTTAAAAAGTAAAAAGGGACCAATGGATTTGTTATTACTTTAGATTTAATCACTATTTAGTGTGATGCGATATGGTTAATCTCTTTTTTTTCTTTTTTTCTTTATAATTTTTTTTATTTCCACAGGGAGACTTCTTTGATGGTTATAAAATTAAGTTTATTATTACTGCTGATGCAATTTGTTCATTGTTCCAATCTTTTGACTTGGAGTGTACTTGATGAAGGTTATTTCTGTATACTGCAATTATTATTAAAACTAATGTTTCCCTCTCTCAGGCATGGGTGACCGTAGCCAATTTTGGCTATCCTGTTTAGGCCCTTTGGTTATTTTGCTGCAAAAGTCTTTTAAAGAGTTTGGCTTTCCTACCATTTGACTTTTAGCATACCCGATGAAATTTATTCCAGAAACACGTCGTGCGCTTCAAATTAGATATATATCGGTTTTTACTACAGCTTCAATGTAAGCATTCTTGATATTTTAAATATTAAAAGCAAAAAAATGCATTACGTGTATATGATAATGTTAATGAAAAATTCGTATACCATATACAGAAACAAAACGGATGTGTTCATACTTTCATCTGAAACATTTCGACTATTATAAAGTTATTCAAAGTATGAATGTTCAAATTAAATTCACCAATGCCATCCTAAATTGTCAACGTAAAAACAAATGCTTTATTGTAACTCCAAAAATTCAAATTGCATGAAAAATAATAGTAGAGGGAAAAAAATCAGTGCTTGTTGCTTTATATATCATTGCTATGGACACACTACTTTAAAAATTTCAACTTTACAAAATACCTTTTTTTTTTTTTTTTTTAAATAGAATGAAAAACAAAAACAAAAACAAAAATTACCACAATCTCAAAGTCTAATAGAACAATCGTATAAAGAGACAATTCCAGACCCTTAACAAACAGATACATGACCACTCACTTTCCTGGCAGGGTTCCTTTAATTAAAAATGGCGGAGTTTTTATGGGCCTAATCCGTAATATGGTTTTGAATAATGGTATAAATTAGCGTAATATTATCATTATTAATGTTTGCTTTTAAATAAAAATAATGATAACCCAATATTCATAAATCCAATATAATCTTTTTTTTTACTATTGTGTAACAAAATAAAAAATACAAACTTTTACACAGATGTATACTATTTTCCAATATTAATAACTTTTTATATCTTTATTTCTATATAATGTTGTTTTTTTTTGTTTAGTTTTTTTTTACAGAAAGAGAATAAATTTATATTTCTCTTTAATACAATTAAAATGTAGACATCAATTACTTCTAAATTAAATGAATATACATACATAGTACATTTGTATATATATTATATACTTTTCATTAATCTTTTGCTTGAATGCAATTAAAAAAAAAATTCTAAAGCTTATCATCAAATTTAAAATTAATGCAAAAATGATATGAATATATAAGGATCATTTTTGTATTAATTTTCATTTTCGTACATTGTACATTACAGCATCGTTTCGCTTAGCATAATGACGAACCATTTAGCCCCCTCTCACCGACAAAATCCACTATATGTTTAGGATTCAAGCTTATATAATTTTGTACCAAAGCATTATAAAAGTACATTTGAAGAAGACCGACACCGTCTGGACCAAATCTCGGGAATTTTTATAAAATAGATTTTGTATTTTTTCCTCAAAAGGAGAGACTTTATATTTTTATATCCACTCAAAATTCTTTAATATTCATTTTATTAATTTATTAATCTCTATGTAAAAGAAATAAATACTATTGTGATATTATGTAAATAGTACCAGTCTCATTTTCTTGTACAGTTTGTAAAAAAACAGATTATTCAATTTTTTTATATATATAATTTGAAATAAGATTTGTTTTTGGTTGAAAAGAGATGTACGCGTTTTAAATGAAAATAACCCCCCATCATTTTACTTATCAAAGTTGCCAATTTTTAATAGTTTAGTCTTGGTAAAAAATAATATATATACAATTTTATAGCGTAAAGTCATTCGTTATATTCATTTAAAGCCCTAAAATTAATCCAAACTTATCTGTTCAGTAACTCATACAAATGCAAATATGCGATTAAATTATTTCTATTAAATAAGTAAAATCTTTTTAATACATACATGTAGTGTTGGCTTAAATAGGCACCTCTACTCAGAAAACGCAATTAAGGGATCTAATTTTGAAAAAGAAGCCTTAGAGGACAGGAATAAAATAAGGTACATGTATTATTTCAACAACATTCTGTACCTTTAAATCTCAATACTAAAAAAGCGAATATTAAAAATCAAGTTCAAATATACAAGTAGTTTCTTGTTTGGGATAAGAACTCACGTTGGGTCTGTGTTTCAGGTTAATTGTTACAATGCTCTTACCTGTAGTTTCTTGTTTGGGATAAGAACTCACGTTTGGTCTGTGTTTCAGGTTAATTGTTACAATAGTCTTACCTGTAGCTTCTTGTTTGGGATAAGAACTGACGTTGGGTCTGTGTTTCAGGTTAATTGTTACAATACTCTTACCTGTAGTTTCTTGTTTGGGATAAGAACTCACATTGGGTCTGTGTTTCAGGTTAATTGTTACAATACTCTTACCTGTAGTTTCTTGTTTGGGATAAGAACTCACGTT